>SJXQ01011377.1:799245-826299 GCA_006408695.1 Aepyceros melampus
GGGGATAAGTCTGAAGGAATCTCATTTTGGAAACCAAAGCTCCTGTGTTCAGGTTCCATCTGTGGGAAACAGAAATCGCTCCTGGCCCATCTTGCCTTCCGCACACTGAGGCTGGCCTGGGGCTCATAGCTAAAGCTTCTCATTGACTCCATCTCTCAGGCTTCTCAGCTCAGAAAGCGCCTCTCCTGAAGATGATGTTTCCCTCATTTTGAAGGCTCAGGACGGGGTGACTCTTGGGAAGAAGGGCCTTCGGTGGTCCTCCTAGGGACGAGTCCAGCTTCCTGCTTGGATAATTCAAAAACCTGGGCCAGGGACTTCTGAGTGGTCCAGTGGTTAAGAATTTGCCTTCCAATGCAGAGGGTGCGGGTTCGATCCCTGGTCAGGGACCTAAGATCCCACATGGGTCACGGCCAGAAAGTCAAAACATGGAACAGAAGCAATATTGTAACAGGTTCAATAAAGACTCTAAAGATGGTCCATATTAAAAAAAAAAAAAGTCTTTAAAAACTCCTGGACCAGTGGTAAAGAACCTGCCGGCCAATGCAGGAGACGTAAGAGATGAGGGTTCCATCCCTGGGTCAGGAAGATCCCCTGAAGAAGGAAAGGCAACCTACTCCAGCATTCTTGCCTGGAAAATCCCATGGACAGAGGAGCCTGGCAGGCTACAGTCACAGGGTCACAAAGAGTCAGACACGACTGAAGCAACTTATCACACAATCTAGCGGAAGCTTGAGCAGATGTATGCATGTTGGGGGGCTGAAGGGGATCTTGGGTACTCATCCAGCATAGGGCAACTTCTTAATGCCTGTTTGCACTGGGAGAGGAGCATCCAGGACCAAAGCTGGAGCAGGCATGCCTTTCTGAAGGAGCCTGGAGCCAAGTCCTGCCATCCCGGGCTACTTGAGTGTTCCCATTTAACAGGATTTTAATTCTCCCACTCCTTTCTTTTTTCTTTTAAAGTCTTTATTGAATTTGTTACAATATTGCTTCTGTTTTTTGGCAGCAAGGCTTGTGGGAATCTTGGCTCCCCAGCCAGGGATCAAACCCACATCTCTGCTGTTGGAAGGTAAAATTTTAACCTTTGGACCACTAGGCAAGTCGCCCCACTTCATTAAATTAAGAAGACTAAGCTAGGTGCAGACCAGCCTAGCCTGCAGTCCTGGAGAGAGTGCTCTTCCCTGGGGAGCCTATGCCTTTTCCCAGGAGCCTCTAGATCTTTGGGAAAAGATGCCCCACCCCGCTCCTGCCTAGGAAAGCCCAATCTCCACAGCCATCCCAGCCTAGCCATCAGGTCCCAGTGTGGGGCAGCTGTTCACATCGCCTGGAAAAGGGACTTCCTGGTTACAGCTCCCAGTTGGCTGTTTCACATCTGCCTTGGACATCCTGACAGCCAACCCTCTGTGGGGAACACATTTCTACAAGACTGGCAGGTCTGGGCCTCAGAATCCATGAGTAGACACTCTAGGGGGTTCAGAAAGTTTAAAGACTGCCATTCCCCTACACACAATGCTCTACCATGCTGAGCAGCCAGAGGTGATGTGTCTAAAGAAGGGAAGATAGAGAAGTTATCAGGAAAGTCAGGAAGATTTTGCACAGGAACAATCTGAGAACAAAAAAATCATTCCTGGGGATTAAAATAATTATTTCAAAATTTAAAAAAATTAATTAGAGGTAGCAAAAACCCAGAGGGGTTCCCAGGTAGCACAGTGGTAAAGAATCTGCCAGTCAATTCAGGAGACTCTAGAGACTTGAGTATAATCCCTGGGTCAGGAAGATCCTCTGGAAAAGGAAATGGCAACCTATTCCAGCACTCTTGCTTGGAGAATCCCATGGACGGAGGAGCCTGGCAGTTTACAGTCCACAGGGCACAGAGTCAGACGTGACTGAGCTACTGAGCAACAACAAAAACAAACAGAAAAGACACTGATCTAGAACTCGGTTGGCACACTTTTCTGCAAGGGCCAGATAGTAAATATTTTTGGCTTTTTTCCAGACCATTTGGTTTTGGTCACAGCTATTTCTCTCGGCCATCACAGCCTGAAGGCAGCCGTCAAGAATCCCTGGCCCAATGGATGTGACTGTGTTCCAATACAACTGAAACTGATTGGGGTCATTTTGGGGGGGCTCCAAAGAGCTTGGTACCATAGTCCTTTATGTCTCAGTGAAGAAAAGAATTCAGGGAAAGCAAAGTAATAGATAAGAAGTGATTTATTAGAATAGGATGCTTGTGAGGCTTACAAGTGTGGGTGAGGGAGGGGGTTGTGTAAGACCTCGCGGCCTTTTCTCAGAATCTGTCGCCCCAAAGACCACAGTGACTAGAATTCGATGCAATCAGCAAGAGGATTTATTAGGCCAGGCCGACGCGCCGGGGTTCAGTCTCCACTCAAGGAGATGAACCCCGAACATCAATTGTGAGGAACTTTTATACCGAAAAATCACAGGCAGATGTGGGAGGGGTCAGTATATTGGGAACAATGTGGTAGGGGGCCATAGGCAGGGGTAGGTGGGGTGAGGACATTTGATTGGTGGGATAGGTCTGCAGATAATTAAGTCGAAACAGTTGACTGACTGCCTGCGGCGTTTGGCCAGTTCTTAGAAGAACAATTACCCGGAAAAGTCTGACAGAAAATACATCTTTTTGAGAGGGGGTCTCTTTTGCAAGGTCAGGAAACTAGGTTATAAGACATCAGTTAAGAATTAATAGAATGGGGCTTGTTAAGGACCAGGAGACTCTGAGTCACCAGATAAGGAGTAAGTTATCTCCTGTGAGGCATGGCCTGCCTCCGGGGTTTTAACAAAAAGGGGACTTAAAATTTTAACCTAGGTTCCTCAGTTGCACCCTGAGAACTTTAGTGAGAAATGGAGTATTCCTGCCATATCAGTGAACAAGGATGTCGGTGAAAATGTTATTCACTCAATTGTGTCCTACTCTTTGTGACCCCATGGACTGGAGCCCGCCAGGCTCCTCTGTCCAAGGGATTCTCCAGGCAAGAATACTGGAGTGGGTAGCCATTTCCTTCTCCAGGGGATCCTCCCAACCCAGGGATTGAATGTGGGTCTCCTGCATTGCAGGCAGATTCTTTGCCATCTGAGCCACCATTTCTTCCGAGGATGTCAGAATAATCAGCAAGTTTGACCCTCCAAAGGTGAATTTCTGGGGCCTGAGGGCACCCAGGAAGGAGAACAATACCTGCAATCTTACAGCCTCTGGGCTACAGTCACTCCTAAGGTGAGCACTGAGGAACTTAGGATGTGAAAACACGTAGGATACTGGCTGCAGATAGCTAAGATACATATGAAAGGAATGATTTCAGTGAGCCCACCCAAACTCTTGCAACTTCCCGTACATAGAAAAAATGCTAAATTTCTTAATTTAGGATATTTGTGGTTCAATTGCTGAGTCATGTCTGACTCTTTGACCCCACGGGCTGCAGCAGGCCAGGTTTCCCTGTCCTACACTATGTCCCAGAGTTTGCTCATACTGATGTCCATTGAGTGAGTGATGCCATCCCTCTTGCATGCTAAGTTGCTTACTCAGGTCCAACTCTTTGTAGCCCCAAGGGCTGTAGCCTGCCAGGCTCCTCTGTCTGTGGGATTCTCCAGGCGAGAATATGGGAGTGGGTTGCCAATTCCTTCTCCAGGCTATCTTCCCAAACCAGAGATTGAACCAGAATCTCTTAGGTCTCCTGCTTTGGCAGGCAGGTTCTTTACCACTAGTGCTACCTGGGAAGCCCTCTATCCATTTGGTTTGCTTTAATTCACAAAATTACTTTTGAGGTTCAGACTACCTTCCCTTTGTTGCAAAACATCTATGTAACCTGGCTCCTCCCCTTGCCTCTTCAGAGCAATTCTCTTGGGGTTACTTGAGATGCTGTCTTCCGGTCTTGAAGTCCTAAATAACCACCAAATAAAACTGTCAACTTTTAGGCTGTGACTTTTTTTTTTTTTTAGTAGACACTGGGCTACAGTTTTATAATCAAAGGAAAAGTGGGGAGGGGGAGAATGTCTTTGTCTCTCTTGAGTAGGGGTCATGCTTCTGTCATCAGCTCCTCCCCCAGGGTGGGCAAGGGAGTTTTCCTGTCCCTACGTGGTCAGAGCATGTCCTGGTGGTCATTAACTTGCTGAGCTCCCTGGGCAGGACGCAGAACTCATTCCACCATTGTTTTATTGTTTGGGGGCACATCTCATGTTTCTGTTACATGGTTTTGTTGCTAAGCAAGCCAGCTTGGTTTTGTGGTTAAGGAAACCTGCTTTCTTGAGTGATCATTATCTTACAGGATCTTCCTTTTTTTTTTTCCTATTTACAACCTCCTAGTGGGATTAACTGTTTATGTACCTACTTTATCCCTTTACTCTGTCCCTATCAACACTTTACAAAAAACTGGCAGGCAGGAGTGGCAGGAGGGATTGGGCCTGAAACCCAAGGACCTAAAAGACCAGATGAAAAAATCACTTGCAGAAGCAGAGTAAGAAATAGACATGATCATCGACAAGATAAAACACAAAAATGATGGATTCGAGAGATCTAAATTCTGAAAAAACAGGCGTTCCAAATGGGATGGAAGGAGGAGAAGCCATAATTGAGGACAAAATTGAGTTTTTAAGTTAAAAGAGCTAGTCAGAACACTGGAGACTTCCCTCTAAGATCAAACAAGGCCAAGTTATTGACTTTCACTGCTGCTTTTCAAGATTGTACTGGAAGTAATTAAGCAAGAAATAAAAGGCATTCGATTGGAAAGAAAGAAGTAAAACGATCTTATTTGCAGATGACATAATCCCATGTTTAGGAAATTGTAAGTAATCCACTGGAAAACTGTTAAAACTAATACTTGAGCTCACTGCAGTTACAGGATGTTATTGTTGTTTAGTCGCTAAGTCATGTCTGACTCTTTTGTGACCCCGTGGACTGAAGCCCCCCAGGATCCCCTGTCCATGGGATTTTCCGGGCAAGAATAAGGGAGTGGGCTGCCATTTCCCTCTCTGGGGATCTTCCTGACCTTGGGATGGATCCGCATCTCCTGCATTGGCAGGCAGATTCTTTACCCCTGAGACTTTAGGGAAGCTCCCGGTTACAGGATACAAGTGTAGTATTCAAAACATCAGTTGTATTTCTATAAACTTGCTATGAACAATGTGAAAATGAAATTAAGAAAACTTTTTATGATAACATAAAAAAGAATAAGATACGACTTAGGAATGAGTTTGACAAAAGAAATGTTAAGACATACACTGAAAACGGAAAATATCACTGGAAGAAATTGAAAAAGACTCAAATAAATGGGAAAACACCGATTCACGGGCTGGAAGACTTGATAGTGTGACAAAAGCAAGAGTCTGCAGACTGATTGCAGAGTTGATGCAATCCCTGTCAAAATCTCTTCTTTCAGAAATTAGCTAGCTGATCTTAAAATTCATTTGGAAATGCAAAGGACCCAAAACAGCCAAAACAATCTTGAAAAAGAACAAAGCCGGAGGATACATATTTCCTGACTTCAAAATTTATTTAAAAGTTTTGGTAATTGAAACAAGGTGATACTGGCATGGATATATGTATCTATGGAACTGAATTGAGACTCCAGACATAAACCCTTGCACTTATGTTCAATTGATTATTCTCAAGGGCTCCAAGATAACTCAGTGAAGGAAAAAACAGTATTCAATAAATGGTGCTGGAACAACTAGACATTCACACACGAATGAATGAAGTTTGGACTCTTTACATCACACACAGAAATACCTTAAAACAAATCATAGTCCTAAACATAGGAACTAAAACTATAAACCCTTAGAAGGAATATGTGTGACTCTTCACTACTTCTGGTTATCAGGCAAGAGATAGACAGGCTCTAGGCTGGACATTTACAATCAGCCACGGTTCTGTTTGCACTTCCTGAGACAAGAGATGGGGGGGCTTCAGTTGAGGAATTTACAGTCAGCATCCTGTTTGCTCTACGAAATGGAAGTAACAACAGGAACAGGGTAAACAGCCAATCTTTGTCTCCTGTAAACATCTCAAGTAAATAACCACGGCAAGACAAAGAGGGGTACTGTCTGAGTAAAGGATTAAGGATCTCCACTTCCCCCTTTTCAGGATAAGGGAGACACTACACACGTGCAGAAAGGCTCTTTGATGTCAAAAGTCAGAGGGTAATTCCAGGCCATAATGAGTCTTGCTCCTCCCAGAAGCCTCCACTCCAAGACCCATCTTGACTAAGGGGTGTGTACACACCTCAAAGGAGGCTCCTGATACAAAGTAACTGGGGGTGGGGGTGGGTACAAAACAAGATGATTGGTCTGAAGGAAGACAAAGACATGGAAAACTGCCCGCTTATAAAGGATTGAAACTTCTCAAAGGCTCGACGCTCTCTCTGAGCTCACCCATGCACCTTTCCGCGTGTAATTTTCTTTTCAATAAACTTGTTAGTCTACTCTTTACCTTCTGCCTCCTCGCCTGAATTCATTCTTGACGAGGCAGGCAAGGACTAGGGACTCCAGCGCATGGCTGGCTCCTGCAGTCCAGTGGTCAGGACTCCTGGCCTGAGAAACTAAGAGCTTGCTTCTAGCTGCCACTGGCTGCTGCTGGCTGCCAGCCGCCGTTAACTTCCACGCACGTCAGAAATCAGTTAGGCCAAGGTTCCCTAGACCTGATTCCAAAGGCACAAACAACCAAAGAAAAAAATAGGTAAATTTAACTTCATCAACATTAAAAATTTTTGTTGCAAGTAATACCATTAGAGTGAAAAAACATTGTACAGAATGGAGAAAAATATTTGCTAACGTATGTGTGAAAAGAGCCTTGTACCAGAATATATCATAAACTCTTACAACTCAATAACAAAAATATAAATCAGCCAATTAAAAAGTGGGCAGTGGATCTGAAAATCTATTTCTCCATAGAAGATGCAGAAATGGCCAAAAAGAAGATGAAAAGATGCTCAACCTCATTAGCTATCAGTTCATTTCAGTTCAGTTCAGTCGCTCAGTCGTGTCTGACTCTCTGCCACCCCATGAATCGCAGCACGCCAGGCCTCCCTGTCCATCACCAACTCCTGGAATTCACTCAGACCCATGTCCATTGAGTCAGTGATGCCATCCAGCTATCAGAGAAACACAAATCAAAACTGCAATGAGACACCACTTTATATCCACTGGGGTGGCTATAAATTTAAAATTTTAATTAAAAATGCAAATAAATTATGTTAAAGAGGCAGAGAAATTGGAACTCTTATAATTTGGATGGAATAATAAAATGCTACAGTGAAAGTGAAAGTCGCTCAATTGTGCCCAACTTTTTGTGACCCCATGGTCTATACAGTCCATGGAATTCTCTAGGCCAGAATACTGGAGTGGGTAGCCATTCCCTTCTCCAGGGGATCTTCCCAGCCTAGGAATTGAACCCAGGTCTCCTGCATTGCAGGCGGATTCTTTATCAGCTGAGCCACAAACACTTTGGAAAACAGATTTGCAGTTCTTCAGACTGTTCAAAAGAGTTATAACATAATCCAGTAATATATATGCCCAAGTGAAATGAAAATGTATGTTCACGCAGAAACTTGTACACAAACGTTAATAGAAGTATTATTCATAATAACCCCAAAGTGGAAACAACGCAAATTTTCATCACTTGATGAGTGGACAAACAAGACAAGGTCCATCTGTACAACGGAATATTAGTTGCCAATAAAAAGGAATGAAGTAATGATGCTTCCCAGGTGGTGCTGGAGGTGAGGAATCCATCTGCAAATGCAGGAGACACAGGGGACGCAGGTTTGATCCCTGGGTCAGGAAGATCCCCTGGAGGAGGCAATGGCAACCCACTCCAGGTTCTTGCCTAAAAAATCCCGTGGACAGAGGAGCCTGGAAGGCTACAGTCTATGCAAAGAGTTGGTCATGACTGAGCGAGTGAAGACACACACACAATGGCACATGCTACCACTCTGATGAAACTTGAAAAAGGCCAAGGAGAGACGAGTCACAGCGACCTCCGCATATTGTATGATTCCCCTTAGCGGAAATGCCTGGAAAAGGCAAGCCCAGAGACCTGAAGTAGTTAAATGGTTGCCCATAACAGGGAAGAAACAGGGAATAACTATCTGTTGTGGACTGAATTGTATTCCCTCAAAATTCATTTGCTGAAACCATTTGCCTGGTAGATACCCCAGAATGCATTTAGGGACAGGACTTTTAAAGAGGTATAATTAAGTTAAAATTGCTACAGCAGGCAGGTAGCTAGGTCTGAGCAGAAATGGAGCCAGGGGCCAGGTAGCAGGAAATCACGCATCTTGTTAACAGTGGGGGTCCATGGGCAGACAAAGCAAAGCAGGAACCTCCAGCCTGACAGTAAACCACACGTTTTGGGTGATAAGGGTCTGGGTAGCAGACAAAGAAAGGTGGGGAAAGGTGGGAATCCTCTGCTTCCGCATATAACCTTTTGCTCATTACTACTACTACTAAGTCACTTCAGTCATGTCCGACTCTGTGCGACCCCATAGACGGCAGCCCACCAGGCTCCTCCGTCCCTGAGATTCTCCAGGCAGGAACACTGGAGTGGGTTGCCATTTCCTTCTCCAAATGCTCTCATTATACAAAATTAGCCGTACAGGTAAGAAACACTCATCACACATCAACACCATGACACTTGGAATCTAAGCTAAATAAGGACAAAAATCCCTTCTCCCCTCAGGAAATTGGAACTGAGAGTACAATCCCTAAAGCCCTCCTTCCCCAGTGAATGCTCCAACCCTTCATTTGTATGTCCCTCATAACAGGTTTTCCAGAGACCCAGGGCAGCAGCTCCTCACCTGTCTACCTGTTTTCCCTCTGAGACCGTATCTTTACTTAAACAACTCTCACTACACTTTCTTAACCTTGTTGCTTCGTCTCCCAATTCTTTTCGACAAAGCAAGCACCTTAAATTCACTGGTGAAAAAATGAGGCCATTAGTATGGGCCATAATCTAATCCGAGCTTCTCAGACGGCTCAGTGGTAAAGAATCCGCCTGCAATGCAGGAGATGAAGGTTCCATCCCTGGGCTGGGAAGATCCCCTGGAGGAGGACATGGCAACTCACTCCAGTATTCCTGCTTGGCCAGTCCCATGGACAGAGGAGCCTGTCGGGCTACAGGCCACAGTGTTGCAAAGGGTCAGACACAGGAGTATGCATGCATGCTGCCCGATGTGGTAATCTAATCTGACTGGTGTCCTTATAAAAAGAAGAGATTAGGATACATAGAGACACCCGGAATGGAAGGCAGCCTTTGAGGACACCTTGAGAAGGCAGCCATCTGCAAGCTCCAGGAAGAAGTCTCAGAAGAAACCAAACCGGCTGGCACCTGACTCTTGGACTTCCAGCCCCTGGAACAGTGAGGAAATAAATGTGTGTGGTTTAAGCCACCTGTCTGTGATATCTTGTTATGGCAGCCCTAGTAAACGAATACACTGCCAATGGGCATGGGGTTTCTTGTGGTATGAAGAAAATGTTGTGAAATTATATGCTGATGGTTGCACAACTCTGAAGATAGTAAAAGCCATTGACAAGCATTCCTTAAATGGGTGGATGTTAAGGAATGTGAGTGAGATCTCAATAAAACTGCTTGAAAAGAAGAGAGCTCATCAATCATTTGGGAGGACTGGTGGAGAAAGACAGCCACCCAGTTACAAGCTGGGAGTAATGGCCTTTTTTCCTCTCCCACAGGGATCATATCCTTGGACAGGATGGGAGCTTAGGCCTGTACTTCTCTTTTTTCAGAGAGCTGTAAACTTCTAGTTTCTTTCTTTCTTTCTTTTCTTTTTTACATTTTTATTTACTTGGCTGTACCAGGTCTTAGTTCCAGCTTTGGGGATCCAGTTCCCTGACCAGGGATCTGTCACTACAAATTGGGACTTTCCAAGAGCATTTGCTGTGAAAGTGCTGCACTCAATATGCCAGCAAATTTGGAAAACTAAGCAGTGGCCACAGGACTGGAAGAGGTCACTTTTCATTCCAGTCTCTAAGAAAGGCAATGCCAAAGAATGCTCAAACTACCACACAATGGCACTCATCTCACATGCTAGCAAAGTAATGCTCAATATTCTCCAAGCCAGTCTTCAACAGTACGTGAACCATAAAATTCCAGATGTTCAAGCTGGATTTAGAAAAGACAGGGGAACCAGAGATCAAATTGCCAACATCTATTGTATCATCGAAAAAGCAAGGGAGTTCCAGAAAAACATCTATTTCTGCTTTATTGACTATGCCAAAGCCTTTGGCTGTGTGGATCACAACAAACTGTGGAAAACCATTAAAGAGGTGGAAATACCAGACCACCTGATCTGCCTCCTGAGAAATCTGTATGCGAGTCAAGAAGCAACAGTTAGAACTGGACGTGGAACAACACACTTTCCCAAATAGGGAAAGGAGTATGTCAGAGCTGTATATTGTCACCCTACTTATTTAACTTATATGCAGAGTACATCATGAGAAACACTGGGCTGGATGAAGCACAAGCAGGAGTCAAGATTGCTGGGAGAAATATCAATAACCTCAGATATGCAGATGACACCACCCTTATGGCAGAAAGTGAAGAGGAACTAAAGAGCCTCTTGACGACAATGAGAGGAGAGTGAAAAAGTTGGCTTAAAACTCAATATTCAGAAAACTAAGATCATGGCATCTGGTCCCATCACTTCATAACAAATAGATGGAGAAACAGTGGAAACAATGACAGACTTTATTTTGGGGGGCTCCAAAATCACTGCAGATGGTGACTGCCGCCATGAAATTAAAAGACGCTTACTCCTTGGAGGAAAAGTTATGGCCTACCTAGACAGCATATTAAAAAACAGAGACATTATTTTGCCAACAAAGGTCCATCTAGTCAAAGCTATAGTTTTTCCAGTGGTCATGTATGGTGTGAGAGTTGGACTATAAAGAAAGCTGAGTGCCGAAGAATTGATGCTTTTGAACTGTGGTGTTGGAGAAGACTCTTGAGAGTCCCTTGGACTCAAGGAGATCCAACCAGACCATCCTAAAGGAGATCAGTCTTGGGTGTTCATTGGAATGACTGATGCTGAGGCTGAAACTCCAATGGTTTGGCCACCTCATGTGAAGAGTTGAGTCATTGGAAAAGACCGTGATGATGGGAAAGATTGAAGGTGGGAGAAGGGGACGACAGAGGATGAGAGGGTTGGATGGCATCACTGATTGAATGGACATGAGTTTGAGTAAACTCTGGGAGTTGGTGATGGACAGGGAGGCCTGATGTGCTGCAGTCCATGGGGTCACAAAGAGTCGGACACGACTGAGCGACTGAACTGAACTGAACTGAACAACAACAAGGGCATTTGCCACCTGTGTCTGCAGAAACTGAACCCTGTGGTGCCACAGCTGCTGACCCTCAACACCCTCTGAGGGGAATTCAAGGTGGAGAATGAGGCACTGTGTGCTCCAGGGAAACTGGTGGAACAGGTCTGTAGATAGTGAGATATTTTCAGAAACTGATTTCATGATCCCCAATCCCTTCATCTCTTCATATCTAGAAAATCACTCAAATCCCTTCATGGTGACATCAGCTCCTTGTGACTAGCAGGAAACCTTTCGTAAAGTAAGTGCTTGATTGCACTGAATTCCCCCTTTTCTAAAACCTTATATATGGCCTTCCTCCCACTACCTCTTTGGAGCAGTCTCTCAGAGCTAGCTGAGGTGCTGTCTCCCGGGCTGTAGTCCTCATTTTACCCCAAAGAAAACTCAACTGGCAGCTCTCACATTGTGTGTCTTTTCAATCAGCAGATCGAACCAGAGCCCCCTGCACTGGGAGCTTGGAGTCTCAGCCACTGGACCACCAGGGAAGTCTCTGTAAACTTCTAATTTCAAACTCAGGTAAGAAGATAAGTAACCTGTTTAATTCTTCCATTAACACAGTGTACTAGCTTCCGTCGCTGCCTGCAGATTACCCCACTTTTGCTGGCTTAAAGCAATGTGCATGTGTTCTCTTACCGTTCTGGAGGTCAGAAGTCTTGCACGGCCTCCTTGGGCTAAAACCACCCAGGGCTCCTTCCAGAGGTTCCAGGAGAGAATCTGTCCTTGTCTTTTCCAGCTTCCGGGGGACACCCACACTCTTTGGCTGGTGTCGCCTTAGGAAGGGCCCAGTAACTAAGGGCAGGTCTTCCTCACGGGGCATCACGCTGACCTTGCTCCGCAGTCACCTCCCTCGCCTCCTTTCCCTCCTTCCCTCTCTCATAATTAGCGGCCCTTGTGAATATACTGGGCCCCTAATTGCATGAAGAATCCACGAAACTCAGCCAATTTCAAGGTCAGCTGATCAGCAATCATAATTCTACCTACAGCCTTCATTTCCCTCTGCCTTCAGTTCAGTTCAGTTCAGTCGCGCAGTCGTGTCCGACTCTTTGCGACCCCATGAATCGCAGTATGCCAGGCCTCCCTGTCCATCACCAACTCCCAGAGTTCACTCAGACTCACGTCCATTGAGTCCATGATGCCATCCAGCCATCTCATCCTCGGTCGTCCCTTTCTCCTCCTGCCCCCAATCCCTCCCAGCATCAGGGTCTTTTCCAATGAGTCAACTCTTCGCATAAGGTGGCCAAAGCACTAGAGCTTCAGCTTCAGCATCATTCCTTCCAAAGAAATCCCAGGGTTGATCTCCCTCAGAATGGACTGGCTGGATCTCCTTGCAGTCCAAGGGACTCTCAAGAGTCTTCTCCAACACCACAGTTCAAAAGCATCAATTCTCCAGCACTCAGCCTTCTTCACAGTCCAACTCTCACATCCATACATGACCACAGGAAAAACCATAGCCTTGACTAGACGGACCTTAGTTGGCAAAGTAATGTCTCTGCTTTTGAATATACTATCTAGGTTGGTCATAACTTTTCTTCCAAGGAGTAAGCGCCTTTTAATTTCATGGCTGCAGTCACCATCTGCAGTGATTTTGGAGCCAACTGGTTGGATCTCCTTGCAGTCCAAGGGACTCTCAAGAGTCTTCTCCAACACCACAGTTCAAAAGCATCAATTCTCCAGCACTCAGCCTTCTTCACAGTCCAACTCTCACATCCATACATGACCACAGGAAAAACCATAGCCTTGACTAGACGGACCTTAGTTGGCAAAGTAATGTCTCTGCTTTTGAATATACTATCTAGGTTGGTCATAACTTTTCTTCCAAGGAGTAAGCGCCTTTTAATTTCATGGCTGCAGTCACCATCTGCAGTGATTTTGGAGCCCAAAAAACAAAGTCTGACACTGTTTCTACTGTTTCCCCATCTATTGCCCATGAAGTGATGGGGCCAGATGCCATGATCTTCGTTTTCTGAACCTACATATTCGTGAGTTCCTGGGATCAGGACTGGACATTTTAGGGTGGGGTGGAGGGTGTGTTCTGCACCGAAGAAATCTGCCTTTCCTCCCAGAAAGCTGAAAGACTCCTGGAATTATCCTTGTGTTCCTTGGAGTTGAGAAATTTCACCAGAGTACAATGAAAGCCTAAATGACCATAAAACATATGAGAAAAATTTAGCTTGGAAATGTAAAGATATTCTTCTGGATAACTTTTAGCTGAAAGAAGAGATTAGTATTAAAATTACAAATTAATAAGAAATTAATGAAAATGAGAAAACATCCTAGAAACACTTATGAGCTACAAAATCTTAAATGTTTTTTTACCGTATAACAAGAAAAATATATAAATGAATGAAGTATTCAACTTAAAATGCAATAAAATAAATTTTAAAAATTATAAGAAGGGACTTATTTAGGGTAAAGCTGAAAAAATGAATTAAAAAACAAAAACCACTGAAGAATGAAAGTAAAATCTGCTTCCAGAATAAAGAAAAGGGAAAACCCATAAAACCACAGAAATTAAAGAGGAGAAAATAAAAGTACACTAGGAATGAGAAAGGACTTAGAATCACACGTGGTAAATGAGAGTAAAATAATCATATGAAGATACTATTGCGATTTGAATTCAATAAATTTGGAGAGCTACGTGAAGTGGATGCTTTTTTTTTTTTTTAAAAACAACCCAATAGAAAGGCTGCTACTAAGAGAACTTCAATTGGACCGACCCCTAAAACCAAATTGAAAGCAGGGGTGCCTGGATGGTGAGCACTAGGGGAGGCCAGCCTCCTGCAGGATGGAGAAGCATCAGACACCATGCCTGTGAATGGCCGACTGGCTCCTGGCCAGATAGCAGATGGACAGTCAGCCCCAGACAGGGCTGCCACCACTTACCATGTCTGGCCCTGGGCAGGCCCCTGCCCTCACTGGGCCTGGGTGTCCTCCAGAGGTGGATCCTGGAGTATAGACTTCAAAGACCCACGTGGAGGTCGGAGGGTGGGGGCGCTGTTTCAGGGAGTGAGGAGGCAGAAGGGGAAATGGACTCAGGATTAAAGGGTTTGTGGTCACCTCCACCCCACTGACTGTACCAGTCACAGCAGCTGCATTCTCAGCCTTATTACAGGGTGGATTTTCCTGTAAGATTTTATCTACAGGAAGCTGTTGCTGACACAATTGTTGGACATCAGATGATTCCCCAACCCCCAAAGCGCTGTCAGCTCTGATCTTTTCATAGCATTCACCTGCCAAAGTTCATGGGTTTGCTTTGATAACTTTCTGGTCTCTTAGAATTTTAAAGATGTTTATAAGACCCTCCATGGTGATGGGTGCTTCTATGGTGGCTCAGGGGTAAAGAATCTGCCTGTCAATGCAGGAGATAGAGGTTTGATCCCTGAGTCAGGAAGATCCCCTGGAGAAGGGAATGGCAACCCATTCCAGTATTCTTGCCTGGGAAACCCATGGACAGAGAGGAGCGTGGCGGGCTACAGTCCATGAGGTTGCAAAAGTCATCAGCCAGGATTCAGCAACTAAACAACAACAGCAACAAATGGAGATGGTTGTATGTTCCTTCTTTCACAGAACTGCTGCTTAATTTGGAACATGATTTAAATCTGCTTTCCTCAAATGACCTAGAACTAGGCTAGCATGCGGAGCTGATGGGCTGGTAAGGCGGGTACACTGTCTCCATCCATGCCCGCCCGCCTTTCTCCTCTGAGAAGGACGAGCTTCAGAGCCTTTCGGTAAAAATAGTTTTGTGTGGCTTCCGCCAGGAAGACACTTGCAAAAGGAGAGAAGATTCATTTGCTAAAAAAGAGAAAGCCTCCCAGATTGTTACCGTCATTTTGGAATTCATCTTTGCAAAACCTACCAGGAGACTTAAAGATGTTCCTGCCCTCTAATTCAGCAATCCCACTTCCTGGACATTTGCCTTGAACGAAATCTAAAAGGAAAACCCAGCAGACGAGGCTGTTCTCTGCAGCGTGGTTTGTGACAGTAAAACCCTGGAAGCAGGAAAAGATTCAGGGTTAAGGGCAGAGGTTTAGGAATTGAATACAAGTCCAAATGCTCACCTGCCCATTCATTCGTGTATTCCCCCTAACACTTACTGATACTCTGTCCACACACAGGACTGTGCTAAGTGCTGGAGAAGGAAGAAGACGTGGACGCACAGTGTTTATGTCTCAGGCTGAAGGGCTAGGAAACCCACACTTACAATTCAGTGTGATAAGGAAAGTACAATGTGGGGAAGAACACACGAGAGAGACCAGATGTCAAACCAGGCACTCAGGGAAGGCTTCCTGGAGGAGGTGGCTTTTTGGCTGAGTTATGAAAGTCATGGTGGTTGGCCAGGAAAAATGGGAGGAAGAGTGTGGGGACAGACACCACCTATAAAGACTAGTGAAGCCTGGGTGGTGTCAGGGAGAATGCTGGGGTGTGGGGACAGGGAGCGAAAGCAGTTAGAGGTGGTGTTGGAGAGGGCCCAGAACCCCCTGAGTAGGTTCTGGGAAGAACACGAAGGAGAGTTTCCCTGAGAGCTGCTGAAGGGGTTCAAGCAAGAGTTAGGTATTCAGAAAGCTCACTCTGACTGCCGTGTGGAGAAAGGCCAGTGTGGGGGCCAGCACAGAGGCAGCACGGATGAGAACCTGCGGTGGTGCAGCTGATGGCTCCTTCAGCCCTGGAGACGCAGACTGGCTGAGTGTGGACTCTGAAGCTTTGTGGTTCAGATCCCAACTTATGCACTGTTCAGCTCTGGAAAGTTAACTAATCCCTCTGAGTTTTAGTTTCCTCCTTGTAAAACGGGGCTTCCCTGGTGGCTCAGCTCATAAAGAATCCGCCTGCAATGCAGGAGATCTGGGTTCGATTCCTGGGTTGGGAAGATCCCCTGGAGAAGGGAAAGGCTACCCACTCTAGTATTCTGGCCTGGAGAATTCTATGGACGGTATAGTCTATGGAGTCGCAAAGAGTTGGACACAACTGAGAGACTTTCACTTTCACTTTCATTGTAAAAGGAGGATGATTGTGTAAAGAGGAGGCTCGGGTGCTGAGAGAGCTGAAGGGGTGGAGACATGGGGAAGTGCTCTCTAAGGGAAGCTGTTGGAGTTGTGACTATTATTGGCGGCTTGTTGATACAGGCAGTGAGTCTAAAAGAAGGCTGGAGAGATTTCCCTGGTGGTCCAGTGGTTAAGACTTCACCTTCCAATGCAGGGTGTATGGATTCGACCCCTGGTCGTGAGCTGAGATCCCACATGCCTCCTGGCCAAAAAACAGAAACAGTGTTGTAACAAATCCCATCATGTCTTTAAAAATGGTCCACATCAAAAAGCCTTTAAAAAGAAAACCCCAAAGAGGGGTGGAGGTGGATGCCCACTGCTGGCTTGGGCAGCTGGGAGGACGCAGCCCTGGGTTTGGGGAGAGAAGAGGATGAATTGATGTGGGACAAGAAATCGAGGTGCTGGTAGGCTCGATGGACATCAGATATGAGACTAAGGAAGCTGACTCAGGATGGTTTCTCGGGGGGCTTATTTGAGCCAAAGACGTGGCTAAGACCCCGGAAGCCGAGGAGACAGCCAGGGTAGGGGGAGTGGGAAGTAAAGAGGGCAGAGCACCCAGAGTTGAGGAACAGACCAGGTAGGTGGTCCTCCAGTGGGAAAGGTTGAAGCCTGCTTCACTGCTGATGGAAGGAGCCTTCAGAGACATTGTAGACAGATGCCCTCTGTGAATGTGGTCTTTATTGTTTTTTGTTATTATCATCATTGCCATCGTTGGGGTGAGAGTGGGAAGGACAGAGTAAAGGGACAAAGTAGGTGATTAAACAGTTAATCCCACTTGGGGATTGCAAGTAGAAAAAATATGGGAGAACCTGAAAGTTAATGATTGTTTAAGGAAGCAGGTTTGCTTAACCACAAAACCAAGCAGGCCTGCTTAGTAACAAAACCAGGCAGCAGACACATGGGACGTGCCCCCAAACAGTAAAACAAGGGAGGCCTGAGACCCGCATCCTGCCCAGTGAGCTCAGGAAGTTAATGACCCCTAGGCCGTGCTCTTTGCACACATAAAAAACAATAGTTTACGGAAAGAGGATACTTCAGAGTAAAGACCCTCAGTGTACTGAGACCCAAAATAATATTTCAATGGCCATGACACTTCATGCTTGACAACGTGGGGACAAGAAAACTCCTCTGCCCAGCCTGGAGGAGGAGCTGACAATAGAAGCTTGATTGCCACTCAAGAATGAGGAAAAAAGTGGTCTTTTTCCCCTCCCCACTTTTCCTTCGATTAATGAAACAGTAGCCCAGTAAGTTCCCAGGGTGTGGCACTCTTGCCCACCTGCGTGTAAGCTTCACCCTCGTCTGATTCTAATGAACCATTTCTTATCTTTGACCTTGCCTCTCACTGAGTTCTTTCTGCATTGAGACATAAAGGACTATGGTACCAGACCTCTTTGGAGCAACCAAAATGACACCTAGTGGTTTCAAGAGGATTTGAACTAAGAGTGATATCAATCATCAGTTCAGTTCAGTTCTCAGTCGTGTCCGACTTTTTGTGACCCCATGAATCGCAGCACCCCAGGCCTCCCTGTCCATCACCAACTCCCGGAGTTCACTCAGACTCATGTCCATTGAGTCCATGATGCCATCCAGCCATCTCATCCTCTGTCGTTCCCTTCTCCTCCTGCCCCCAATCCCTCCGAGCATCAGAGTCTTTTCCAATGAGTCAACTCTTCGCATGAGGTGGCCAAAGTACTGGAGTTTCAGCTTTAGCATCATTCCTTCCAAAGAACATCCAGAGTTGATCTCCTTTAGAATGGACTGGTTGGATCTCCTTGCTGTCCAAGGGACTCTCAAGAGTCTTCTCCAACACCACAGTTCAAAAGCATCAATTTTGAAGCCTGTTTATATGCAGCAGATCAGAGTTATTTATAATGAAGTTATAATGACAGAGGCTAATGCTTATAAAGTTACATGTAAAAAGCAATATAAAGCATTGTCTATGCAATATGCTAACTACAGAAACACATCCCAAAATGTCCTAAGGAAAAAAAATACAGGAAGGAAATGCACTGAGAAATAACAGTGCTATTCTGGGAGGGAGGGATGTGGCAGGGCTTCCTTCTGAGTTTGCTATGAAGAGTATGTATTAGTTTCATCATGACATAGTGCAATCAACTCTAGTCTATAAAAAGAAACAAACTAAGGTGGCTTCATGTCGGGGGTGGGAGTGGGTGCTATCCCTGCCAGGTGACCTTGGGCAGATCCCTGTTCCCCCAGAGCTCTGATCTCTACATCTATAGCAACACAGGGCTGAACAAAATAGCACCCTCCCCATCATTTGCCCTGGAGACTGCCTTGAAGACTCATCCCAGGAAGGAAAGGCAGTGACTGTGGTCCCATAGCCCTGGGGGATTTTGTGCACTCGCGGTGTCTTCCCCCATGTGGCCTCGAGCCTCAGGTTCTCATTCCGCTGCTCTACTCTCCACGCAAAGGCCACCTTCCTGAGCGCCCTGGCTTCGTCTCTGTGGGCCTGTCCTGACTGTGGCCAGCTGTTGGCTCCACAAGACCAAGAGCTGTGCTATTCTGTCTTTTTTTATAATTGTATGATCCTATTTGTTTGTGAAATCCAAACACAAAATAAACTAAAAAAAAAAATATCGTGCAGCATCATGCTTGTGGTCACCAAAGGCAGAGAATTGGCAGGAGGAAATACAGGGTTCAGGTTAGCGAAAAGCACAAAAGTCCGGGTATCAGATGGGCATGCTCAGATGCTAAGCTGTGTCCGATTCTTTGTGACACCATGGACTGTAGCCTACCAGGCTCCTCTGTCCATGGAATTCTCCAGGCAAAAATACTGGAGTGGGTAGCTATTCCCTTCTCCAGGGAAGATCTGTGGTATCCTTTGGTATCTGTGGTCCTACTATAGTGCCTGGCTCACAGAGGGGACGGTACTTACTGGATGGTTGGATGGATGAATGGATAAATGGATACAATAATCCCTTCAGACAATGCACATCAATGTATTAATATTAAAACTCTCAGAAGACCCACACTAAAAGCCTGCTCAAACCTGTTAAATTCATTGACTCCCAAACCCAGGGTTCATTAACACCCGGTAAATCTATGTTCCACGGAACACACTTGGGGAACTACTCTCCCATTGCCCGCTCCTGAGCTTCCCTGCAGCCCTGCCGTTGTGGTTGGCTGGAGCACCTCGAGGGAGGTAAGGGTGCTGTAGCTTTGTGGCTTCCCCCACGCTGGACTCCAGAGCCCCCCCTCCGCTGTCCTAAGCCTGCTGGGTCCTCCTCTCCTCCGCTTCCAGCCGACATCTGAGCCCGCGAGCTGCCTCAGCCTGGAAAGGAGACGCACAGGAGTGAACAGGCCAGAACAAGGAAAAAGCCTTCCCCTCAGCGTCTGAGTTTCTGAAGGTGGTTTCACACCGGTCCAGTGCCAAGGATGACTGAAGGCGAGGATGGTGCAACCCCAGGCACTCCGGAGACAAGAAACACAGGGACGCTGTCTGGTTTCTGCCACAGTTAGTTTCACATCCAGACGATGAGCTGATGCTGTGGTTTAAACCACCATCACTTCTGCCGCCTGCCACTTCTGTGCCACTAATGTGCAAATCAGAGTAAAACAGAGCACACGAGAAGAGAGTGCCATGCAGTGCGCTGGGCGTGTACGGGGGGTGGGCAGGTGCTGGATTGTGACTATCTCAGCCTCTTCTCCTTGTCGGTCGTCATGGCTGAAAGGCTCCTGGGGTTACCTAAGGGATATAGAAGCCCATTTGGGGAAGTGGATCTCAGAAATGCCACAGACTGTGTCACAGCAGGGAGTCAAGCAATTTCCTAGCTCAGGCCTGGTAAGGAGGGAGAAATTACCCCTCAAAGTTAAAAGCCGAAATATTCTAAGCAAATTCATTCCCATTGTCTGCCATTTTGCCCCTCGCATTGCTATGGCAACTTGACTATTAAAAGGTAGTTCTTCTCCAAAGACTTGTTCCATTGCACCCTAGTGTCTCTAGTTACCGATTCTGTGCATCAGCGAGGCTGGCTGCTGTAGACGGAAGCAGCGCAGAGTCTAAAGGAAGTGGCTGGGAACACGGGAAAGCAGAAAAACTCTTGTGGGCCTTGTCCCTGCCAGTCAGCATATGGCCGTGAAGCCCTTCCTAGCAGAAATGGGGGATGGAGGAGGGGATGGAGAACCATGTGGCCTCTGAGTTCCCTTTTTTTTTTTTTTTAGCCTGTGCTGAGTCTTCATTGCTGCGCACAGGCTTTCTCTAGTTGGGGTGTGTGAGGCTCTCCCTGCGGTGGCTTCTCTTGTTGCAGAGCGTGGACTCTAGGACATGCAGACTTTAGTAGTTCAGGCTTTAGTGGTTGTGGCTCATGGGCTTAGTTGCACACGGCGTGTGGGATCTTCCTGGATCAGGGATTGAACCTGTGTCCATTGCATCGGCAGGTAGATTCTTTTTTTTTTTTTTTTAATTTACTTATCTATCCATCTGCATCCGGTCTCAGCTGCAGCACGCGGGATCTTCGCTGCATTCAGCAGGGTCTCTCGTGTGGCTCATGGACTCTAGCTGTGGCACAAGGCTTAGTGCTCCACAGCATGTTGGATATTTTCTTTATTTTGGCCACGTCATGGGGCATGCGGAACTTCCCCGACCAGGGATTGAACCCAAGTCTCCTGCGTTCAAAGCACAATGTCTTAACCACTGGACCCCCAAGGAAGTCCCAGATGGATTCTTAACCTCTGGACCACCAGAGAAGTCTGGAGTTTCCTTTTCTCTCGGCTACTTTAAGCTCCTGGGTGATGAAGCTTCTCCCACAGCATTTCCCCAGATGGAACATTCATGGCCAATAATCAGTGTGTTGGGAGTGCAGGCACCCAACGCTCACATTTGGGAACTGCTGATGTAAACAGGTTTGATACGAGTTTCCTGACGCCTTGGGTCCCCATAGGCCCCACACTGTACTTAGCGCATGGTGCTTCTCAACTTATCCGGAACCCGTCTCTTGCTACTCCTTGAATGGCGCTCTGCGGAGCGCAGGCCTGAGAAATGGGAGTTCAGTCTCGGCTCTGCCACCAGCTCACGGAGTGCCATGGGCATGCACTTCTATCTTTCTGGCCCTCGGGCTCTTCCTTTTGGAAGATGGGCAAGGCTGTGCCCAGAGGAAGTGGAACGATGGGAACTCGGCTGCCCTGCTGGTATGGCCACCAAAGAGTAAGGCTGGGTGAGATCCAGTGAAGCTGAGCAGGTGTGAGCCTGCGTGTGTGCTCCTGTACACGTGTGTCTGGGTGCCTGCATGCCAGCGGAGTCCTGGGGGAAGAGCCGAGACCCCGTGGACCTGTGTTCTGAAGGAGCTGTTGGGCCAGGGGCAGAGTTTACAAAGGAGGTCCCCGAGAGAACTCTCAGCCTCCCATATCCACATGAAGGGTATGTGAGAGTCAGAAGGATTTGTAAGGAGAATTTCTTTGGGGGAAAGTTGAGCTGTTGATTCCAACCTACTTTCTCCCAAGGGTAGGCGTGGATTCTATTGAGAGCCCAGGTGTGTCCCCTGGAGTTTGCAGACTTAGTGGCTGAAAAATCGAAAGGCGACAGGGTGGCACTCGGCAGACCCGGAGGCAGCCGTGCGGCGAGGGCATAACTACTGTCTGTGGGCGTCAGGGTTTCAGGAGTGAGACCATAGTGAGACAGGGCTGGGTCATCTCAGATCCTGCCCACAGGGCTGTCTGCAGGGCGGTGGGCTTCCACAGAGAGAGGACAGGAGGTGGGCTTCCCCGCGCTCAGGGATACGGGAGAGAGCAGCTGCCAACAGAACGTCTTTCCCCAGGTCAAGGGGCCCACCCTAGGGGTGAGAGGACATGGCAGTGAAGGACTCCCCAAGAACCTCCGAAAGCTCCCTGGAAGGGTCAGTGAAACACCTGCCCACAGAGTGAGAACCAGCATTGTAGGATAAGAATTTCCTTTCTTGTGGAAAGATATCCCATGTTCTTAGATTGGAAGAATTAATATTGCTAAAATTAATATTGCTGTGCTATCAAAAGCCATCTACAGATTTAATGTCAGTTCAGTTCAGTTGCTCAGTCGTGTCTGACCTTTTGCGACCACATGGACTGCAGCACGTCAGGCCGCCCTGCCCATCACCAACTCCCAGAGCCTACACAAACTCAAGTCCATGGCATTGGTGATGCCATCCAACCATTTCACCCTCTGTCGTCCCCTTCTCCTCTTCCCTTCAGTCTTGTCCAGCATCAGGGTCCTTTCCAATGAGTCAGTACTTCACATCAGTTGGCCAAAGTATTGGAGTTTCAGCTTCAGCCTCAGTCCTTCCAATGAATGTTCAGGACTAATCTCCTTTAGGATGGACTGGTTGGATCTCCTTGCAGTCCAAGGGACTCTCAAGAGTCTTCTCCAACACCACAGTTCAAAAGCATCTGTTCTTCGGCACTCAGCTTTCTTTATAGTCCAACTCTCACATCCATACATGACCACTGGAAAAACCATAGCTTTGACTAGATGGACCTTTCACAGATTTAATGTGATTCCTATCAAATCGTGCATGAATTTTTCACAGAACTGAACAAATAATCCTGAAATTTACATGGAGCCACAAAAGCCCCATAATTGCCAAAGCAATTTAAGGCAAAAGAACAAAGCTGTGGCATAACCCTCTCAGACTTCAGACAGTACTAGAAAGCTATGGTAATCAAAACAGGGCTTCTCTGGTTGTCCAATGGTTAGGAATCTGCCTTGCAATGTAGGAGACACCAGTTCAATCCCTGGTCCAGGAAGATCCTGCATGCTGAGGGTAATGAGTCTAAGAGCCACAACTACTGAGCCCACCCTCCCTAGAGCCCATGATCCGCGACAGAGGCGGTGGGGGGTGCTGTTGCAGTGAGAAGCCCTTGAACTGCAACTGGAGAGTGTTCCCCGCTCATTGAAACTGGGCAGAGTCCACACTGAGCAGTGAAAAAAATTTTTTTAAATAGTAAAAAAAGAGAAAAATACTATGGTGTTGAGAGGGCAACAGGCAGGAAGGCCAGGGGTCTCCAAACAGAATATAGCCTGCAAGTGTCAGACATTTTTCTCTCTCTTAAGCGGCAGGAGGAAACAAACTACCGATACTTTTTCCTTCTCTATACAAATTTAAAAGGAGGTTTCTCTTAAAATACTGTGTTGCCATATGACACCTGGTTTCA
Source organism: Aepyceros melampus (assembly GCA_006408695.1). Taxonomy (NCBI): domain Eukaryota; kingdom Metazoa; phylum Chordata; class Mammalia; order Artiodactyla; family Bovidae; genus Aepyceros; species Aepyceros melampus. The sequence continues at coordinate 822,768 of SJXQ01011377.1, forward strand.
CCTCAAGTTAACTATTCTCAAATCTAGAGATAACCAATGCATTTTTCTTATGGAAATGTTTGTCTTAAGCTATGCTAATGTATTTACCCCAAATTCTGTCTTCAAGTCGGTTCCGCCTCTTCGCCCAGAACCTACTTGACAAACCAGTATGTTATACTTAGATATTGTTCCCCTAATCTATGTAAATGAAACTATTTGTATGGTGATCTGCCCTTCTTCAAGATCCAAGTTAATCATTTTATGGCCCAGGATGAACCATTTGGTACCAAGATTATCCCAAAATGCATCTTATGGGTGAGGGGCTTGGTGCCATTCTGAGTTTTAACACATTCTTTTCTTTCATTAACAGACTGTTAGTGACTATATAACATCCAGCTGAAGACTAGCAGGGGAGTACTCTTTCTGCCCCTTCTGATGCCTATGTCAGAAGCTTTCTCTATGTCCTTTATACTTTAATAAACTTTATTACACAAAAGCTCTGAGCGATCAAGCCTTGTCTCTGGCCCTGGATTGAATTCTCCTTCAGGGCCAAGAATCCAGCTGTCGTGATTCAACAACAACCTTTCAGTATGAGTGCAAAAAACGGACATAAAAGTCAATGGAATGGAATAGAGAGACTAGAAATAAACCCACACACTTATGGTCAATTAATCTTCAACAAAAGAGGCAAGAATATACAATGGAGAAAAGAGTCTTTTCAGGAATGAAAGTTAAAACACTTCCTTATATCACGCACACGAAATAAGCTCAAAATGGCTTAAATACTTAAATATAAGACACGATACCATAAAACTCCTAGAAGAGAACATAGGCAAAACATTCTTTGACATAAATCATCCCAATGTTTTCCTAGGTCAGTCTACCAAAGTAAAAGAAATAAAAGGAAAAATAAACAAATAGGACCTAATCAAACTCATAAGCTTTTGCACATCAAAGGAAACCATCAACAAAATGAAAAGATGGGAGATAATTTTTGCAAATGATGCAACTGACCAGGGCTTAATTTCCAAGATATACAAACAGTTCATATGACTCAATGTTTTTTAAAAAAACAAACAACACAATCAAAAAATGAGCAGAACACCTAAATAGACATTTCTCCAAAAAGGACATACAGATGGCCAACAGACATATGAAAAGATGCTCAACATTGCTAATTATTAGAGAAATGCAAATCAAGATTACAATGAGGTATCATGGCCATCATCAAAAAAAAAAAATCTATAAACAATAAATGCTGGACAGGGTGTGGAGAAACAGGAACGCTCCCTCCAGTATTCTTAAAGAAGGAATTCATAGGGCCTGGGCTCCATCTTAGGCCCGTTCATGCTAATCATACTTGGCCACCTTTCCAACGGACTCTGAACTCTGTGTTTAGTGCCTATGAAAACAATAAGAGAAGGATAAGACCCCCTCCAGACAGGGGAACCTTGAAGATCATTTCTAGGTTACTCATCGCCTAAGAGAAAACATACACTAATCCCCCTTCCTCCAGACAGGCCATAATGTTTTCTGTATCTATCAGAGTGTAACCTCAGGTTTATTGTTATTGGTTAATTGTTTGACTATTTGAGCACATGGGCACATAGCACGTGAATGATGGGGTTATTGGGATTGTATTTTCCTTGGTTTATGTAAGTCTCAAGGAATTTGGAGTGGTGGGTTCAGACACGTACACATGGGGTATAAAAGATTTTCACAAATGCTAGTCGGGGTCCTTGGCTAAGAGGAGACTCTGCCTTGGGCCCGCTGGTGTAATAAACTGCACTCCACTATCTGTACTGTCCTTCTGAGTGAGTTTGTTTCCTGGAATGTGTGGCTACAACATTCTTGCCTGAAGAATCCCGTGGACAGAGGAGCCTGGCGGGCTACAGTCCATGGGGTCGCAAGAGCTGGACACGACTGAGCGACTAAACCACCACCACCTATACTGTTGGTGGGAGTGTAAACTGGCGCAACCACTATGGTGAACAGTATGGATGTTCCTTAGAAAACTAAAAATATAGTAACTATATGATTCAGCAATCTCCTTCCTGGACATATATCTAGAAAAGATGAAAATTCTAATTGGAAAAGACATATGCACCCCAGTGTTCATAGTGGCACTGTTTATAATAGCCAAGACTAGACACCAGCAACAAGACACAGAAGGGGGCTCAGTGTCCATCAGCGGACGAATGGATGGACGCGATGTGGTGCATACACAGTGGAGTATCGTGGCTGTGCATGCTCAGTTGTGTCTGACTCTGTGACTCCATGGACTGAAGCCTGCTAGGCTCCTCTGTCCATGGAATTTTCCAGAAATACTGGAGTGGCTTGCCATTCCCTTCTCCAGGGGATCTTCCTGACCCAGGGATGGAACCTGTATCTCCTGTTTTTTTGAATCTGCATCTCTTGCCTCTCCTGCATTGGCAGGAGGATTCTTTACCACTTGCACCACCTGGGAAGTCAATGGAATATTACTCAGCCATAAAAAAGAATGAAGTAATGCCGTTTGCAACAACTGGATGGGTCTGGGCATTATCATATAAAGTGCAGTAAGTCAGACAGAAGAAAGACATACAGGATTTAACTCATTTGTTGAATCTAAAAAAAAGGATACAAATGAACTCACAAAACAGAAACAGATTCACAGACATAGAAAATAATCCTATGTTTACCACAAGGGGAGGAGGAGGGGGGAAGGGATAAATTAGGAGTTTTGGATTAGCAGATACGAACTACTACATGTGAAACAGATGGACAACAAGGTTCTGCTGTGCAGCACCGGAACTATATTCAATATCATGAAATAACTTGTAATGGAACAGAATCTGCATATATATATTATATAACTGAATCATTTTTCTGTATACCTGAAACTAACACAACAGTGTAAATAAACAGTACTTTAAAAAAAAAGAATTTCCTTTCTCTTTCCCCATACTCCTAGCCTAAGGAGGTCAGACAGGAACTGGTGAGCTGGGGAAGACAAAGGTGAGCTCTGCTTTCTGCCACCAAGTGGCGTATCTCTAGCCGGTGGGGTAGGGGTGGGAGGGTTTACACTTAAATCTCTTTCCAAGTTTTTTTTTTTTTTAAGTTTTGTTGGTTGTCTTTTCAGGGAGAAATGGTGGCTGAGACAGTACAGTGTCTATCTGCAGTGCGGGAGACCTGGGTTCAGTCCCTGGGCTGAGAAGATCCTTTGGAAAAGGAAATGGTTACCTTTTTAGTCTTCATCTTATGGGCGTTATGCACCTACTTTGGTTCGAAGCAGAAATAACCAAATTTGTTAACTTCCCCAGAATTTTGTGCTCAGGCAAAATCCATGTCCACAAGCTCCCCCCTCCCTTAGGCTTCCCCAGAACAGAGTGCCCATCTGATCGAAGGTAGGCAGCAGAAAGTCTGCATGCCGCCCCCCTCTTCCCCATCCCCATGGCCTGGCCCCAGTGTGGTCTGAACTCAAGTCCCATTTTTATTGAAATGTGTAGAAGAGCATGGAGGACACACTGAAATAGCTGGGACCCCGGGGTGGGCAGGGTTGGGGGTGGTGGAT
>SJXQ01011377.1:832300-843672 GCA_006408695.1 Aepyceros melampus
CGATGCCTTTCTATTCAACTACCAGCTGCCCGGTGGGGGGGGGGAGTGCGCCCTGTCGGGGGCGATCAGAGAAGGAGACTCTACCCGGAACTGTGAGCAGGGGTAGGAAAACAGGTGCACTTTGCCAAAGTCGTCGCCGGTCGACAGGAGTTTTTTCTCGTGGGCCCGAGAGGCGGCGTTGATGTCGGTTCCGTCCGAGCCTTCTGGCCACACTCCTGAAAGAAAGACCTCACACAGAGCACTGGAAACGCGAGGGCCACACTGCGTGGGGACTGGCCACTGAACTCCCAGGAGAACAGAAATGTCCCGGATTTAGAAACCAGGCCCAAGGAATGCCTTGTCTTGGCTCCCAGCCTTGGTGATCATTTCCCTGCAGGCCAGCCCTGGAAATTCCCATGGCAAGGCCTGTGCTGCTGAATGAGAGCTGCAGTAATAGTCCTCCTGGGCTTCCACCTCTCTGGGGCCCCTTCTTGATGCTACAGCAGAGAGTGGGACAGAATCCCTGGTTCTGGACGCAGTGCCTTTCCTTTATCCCCAAAGCATCTGATGGGAAGCTGACTAGTCCTTAACCTGCAGTTTCATAACTTTTCTTTTTCGGGGGGCGACTCTTTACATATGAGAGTCTCTCCAAAGGACTTTTAACTTCTGAGACTGCCTGTGCCTTTCAGGTGTTCCTTGGTGTCAGCCTTTCATGGCTGCTGCCTGCCCGGTGGCACTGGGCAGGTGGGGTGTCGTCTGGGGTCTCCTGATCATGGCTCCAGAAAACCCTATTAGTCCCAATAACTTTGGATATGAGAGAGTAGCACACACATGGCTTTCTCAATAGGAACTCTGGAGTGAACCCAGGGCATTCTAACATTTAACACCAGAAGATGGTGAAATGCCAGCTATAAGGGAACTTGTGGAATTCTGACCAACTTACTGACTCATGGTCCTACATAAAGAATCTCTAGCTACTGCCTTTTCTTTTTAATTCTACTAAACGGTGGCAGTTTGTTTTAGATCATTTATGAATATATTCCTAATTTAAACTTTGAAGGAGGTAAAAAAAATTAGTTTAAGGGTCAAAAAAACACAGTCACTTTAACAAGTGACAAATAAATTGATTGGGTGCCATCTGGTTCATTGGGCTTCCCAGGTGGGGCTGGTGGTAAGAACCCGCCTGCCAGTGCAGGAGACATAAGGACGCAGGCTGGATCCCTGGCTTGGGAAGATCCTCTGGAGAAGGGCCTGGTAACCCACTCCAGTATTCTTTCCTGGAGAATCCCCATGGATAGAAGAGTCTGGCGGGCTACAGTCCATGGGGTCACAGAGAGTCAGACACGACTGAATGGACGGAGCACGCAGGTACATCTGGCTCACTGATCTCAGAAGTCTGACACAACCTCGTATACGAGGATTCTACAGAATTCTCTCAGGACCCACTGTGTACAAGAGAAAAGGGCTCTGGTTCTTCTTGCCTGGCCACAGCTGGACAAGCCTGGCCCTTCCCAGGGCGGCAGGGAGCGTGTCCTGAGTCCTGTGGGGTCCATGCAGCAGCAGAGCAGTTTGAAGCCAACCAAGAAATTCCCTCACTATTGGAAAGTCATTCTCAAAGTAGACACACCTTACACTGGAACAGAACGCAAGGTGCAGAAACCTTACCGAAGACGTGGAACCCCAGCGTGCAGGTGTATGTGGCCCACTCAATGTCCCTCGTGGTCTCCACACTCACGACTTGCTTACAGGCAGAAGGAACCCCTGGAAGGGCAGACACAGGTCTGGTGACATCTGGGCCAAAGCCCCTCCTCCCCGGGCAAGGCTGGGCCGCCAGAGCCAGGCCCCATCGGCTACAGAGCCCTCTGGGAGAGGGACACCCCCCCTCCCAGTCCCCCGGGGACTGCTCACAGCCTAAGCCCCAAGGCCTCGGAGGGGACCCCGCTTTCATTTCTTTCGTTTCGGCTTGTCTCCTTCTCTGGGTCTGTTCCCCTGTCTGGCTTCTTTTCTTTGATCACCTCTGGTTCCGAGACTTTCACCTGCTCACTGTCCCCGTGGACACAACTCTGCCCCCTTCTGTCAGGCTCCCCAGCCTTCTCCCAACACAGGCTTGCACCTGTGCACACACATGCACAAACACACACATGTGTGCACGCACACACACAATCCTTTCAGCTCCAAGTTATGAAAGCTGATGGAACCGGTCATAACAAGTACCTGTGACCTCACAGGTGATTCATGTGTTCCTCAACTAAACTCTCGCTGGAGGAGTTGACCAGCGAGACCATGTCTCATACTATGATCAACTCTCATAGACCATGTCTGAGAAGATTCTAGACCCACAGCCCGTCCCTGGAAACCATCCCCCGCTTCTGCCCTGCATTAGGCAGGGCCGCCTGCCCGGCCAAAGGGAGACCCCTTTCCTCCTCTCTCTCAACAACGGAGTGCCCACCTCCCCAGCCACTGGCTCTTGATGTCTGCGCCCTGGTATCTGAGCTGACATGTCCTTGTCTCCGGAACAGGAAGAGCTGGAACATGCTGTGGGCCACCTGGGACCCTCGTGCTCAGCACATGGCAGGTGCCTGATGGATGGCGGGGCCACCAGTACACGGCACGAAGCCTGCACCATTCATTACTCGCATGTGGCCTGGGCCTGCCTGGGCTCTGACTTGGCCGGGAGGGGTGGGGGGAGAAGGAGCAGGTGCCCCGGGGGCTGCTGTCCACTCAGAAGGGCAGACTTCACGGTGTCAGCTGGGAAGGGTGATGCCTTCACAGGACTCTCACCCTCTCGCTGGCACAGCTCTGGCCTCTCTCTCTGCCTCTCCCTGCAGGGCCGGGCCTTTCCCTCTTTGGGGCCCGACCCCCAAGCATCTCAGTGCCAAGCAGAGGGTTGTCCAGCCTGTCTCCTCTGCTAAGCACAGAAGGAATTGAGGCCGAGAAACGTGGGCAGGCGGTGGGTTTCTGCAGGAGGCTCCATTTGGAGTCGGAGTGGAGCTCCAGGAGATCTGCACCCAGGTCTGGGGAGCCACTCACAGTAGAGGATTTCGTAGTCTCCAGAATTCGACACGAGGAACTGTGAGTTGACAGACCAGTCCAGGTGGGTGATGAAGCTGGAATGACCCTGGGAGAGGGAAAACTGGGTGAGCCTCACTGGCCTCACAGATTCCCACCCACACTGACCGGACGTGTCGAATGACTGCAGAGACCCACGAGGAGTGACCGCGTGCTCACCGAGCACTTGCCGACACGCGTGTACTTCCTCCCGTTGTCACTGACTCCATATATGTAGATGCAGTTGTCGTGGGAGCCTATTGCTAAGAAATTCCCATCTGCAAAGAAATGCAAGGTTATGCTTCATTCATTAAGAATAACCGTTTTATCAATGGCAAAGGATAATGCTAGTGGCCATTACAGATGTAGAAAAAATAACCATGAATTATTTCAAAGAGACAATACTGCTTTTGAATGAACCCGATACCCTTAGTGATGGTAATTCAGTCTTAGCCAAGTATTTCCAAGGACTGAAATCGCTTTTTCCGAGAGTGTCCACAGAGCTGAATGTCCCGCAGATCACGGAGAAAGAGTGCTTCTTGAAGCACAGGCATAAATGATGAGGCTTAGAAACAACATCCTACCTGGTTGTTTAGTCACTCAGTCGTGTCCGACTCTTTGCGACCCCATGGACTGTAGCCTGCCAGGCTCCTCTGTCCATGAGATTGCTCAGGCACGAACTCTGGAGTGGGTTGCCATTTCCTTCTCCAGGGGATCTTCGTGGACCAGGGATCAAACCCGCATCTCCTGCATTGCAGGCGGATTCTTTAGCACTGAGCCACCTGGGAAGCCGCTTACGGCACCCATTTGCCGTGAGCATTTCCAGCACACATGTTGGCAGAAAGACTCAGGAACCAACCTGAAGTGGCCAATAATGGATAAACTGTTTCACCTATCATAACCATCACAGAGTGAAACATACCAAAAACACTTAAGTTCATAATGACACCGAAGCTACCACCACCACCAACAACTGATCATTGTTAAAGCGAACAGAGAACAAACTCATTATCCTGAAACTGCTAAATAAAATGAAAGAAACCAAGTGTCTATCTTGACTTCCTATGTGAACTCTACCATATATCTAGGTCATACTAACAAAATAGTATACTGTTTAGGTAACAAAGGGGTATTAATATTATGGATGAAGAGAAGTCACTCTTCATAGATGTATTATATCTGACAAATGAAAAAGGCTAACACAGGAAGACCAATCATCAGCCTCTGTTTAGGGATCGAGCGTTATGCAGTGATGGCTCTAAAAACACAGAAAGCAAGACGAGCAGACTCCTGAGTCTCGGGCGGAGGGAGAGACTGGGTGCACCGAGCCGGAGGAGGGTCTGGATTCCAACTGACTTTACAGGAAATACGGGGACAGACGGACGTGTGAGGACGGGGGGGCCGTGTGAAGCAACACCACAGAGATGCACTCAGCAAAACCCAGGATGTGGAAACTGCTCTGGGAAAAACGAGCTCCTTCAACACATAAACCACAAGCGAGGATGGCGTGTGTGTCAGAGAGAGAGACAGAGAGGGAGGGAGGGAGCATGTATGGATTAAAAAGACTTACAAGGTCAAAAGGGGCTTCCTCAGTGGCTCAGAGGGTAAAGAATCCGCCTGAAATGCAGGAGACCTGGGTTTGATCCCTGGGTCGGGAAGGTCCCCTGGAGGAGGGCATGGCAACCCACTCCAGTGTTCTTGCCTGGAGAATCCCATGGACAGAGGAGCCTGGTGGGCTACAGTCCGTGGGGTCACAAAGAGTCGGACAGATTGAGCAACTAATATGAGTACAAAATGGACATATGGTGACTTCCCTGGAGGTCCAGTGGTTGGGACTCTGTGCTTTCACTGCCAACGACTTGGGTTCATTATTTGGCCAGGGATCTAAGACCCCTTGAGCTGCTTGGCATAGCCAAAAAAAAAAAAAAAAAAACCCAGCCAAAATTGACATATGATCAATGTTCTCAGCATTATTGATAACAGCCAGAACACAGAAACAATCCCATGTTCTCTGTTAAATGGACAAAGCAAACACGCTATACCCATAAAACGGGATACTATCTAGACGTTAAAAGGGAATAAACTACTGATCCATATATAGTAACATGAATAATCTCACAAACATTATTCTAAGTAAAAGAAGCCAGAGGCAACGGGCTACCTGCTGTAGGACTACATCGATAGGAAATGCCCAGAAAAGGCAATCTATAGACGAACAGCAAATCCCCGGGTGCCCAGGGCTGGGGCTGGGAGTGGAACTGAGTTACTGATGGGCAAAGAAAGGAACATTTGGGGGTGACGGAAAGGTTCTAAAACAGGATGGTGGTGAGGGCTACACTGCTCTACAGATTTGCTAAGAATCACCAATTGTACATTCATGAATGGTAAATTACTGTATGTAAATTATACCTCAATAAAGCTGCTAAAAAGTCCTCATCTTTGTTAGATTTCTCTCTCTCCATATATATGTAGTCCCCTCTCTCTCCATATAAAGATATACATGTATGTATTTGACTCCACCATGCGTCTTGTGGGATCTCACTCCTCTGACCAGGCACAGGGAGCACAGGGTCCCGACCACTGCCCCACCAGGGAAGTCCCCAGATCCCTCTATATATTAACAGGAACAGATGAAAGGATAAGACCTCTGGGACCCGGCTTCAGACAACAAGGGAGGTGCCTGTGGGTGGAGCTACGGGTGAGCACACGGCTAAACATTGCAGCTGGGGAATAGGTACACGGAACTCACTACGCCCTTCTAATTTTGTCCATGCTTGAAATTTTCCATAACAAAGAGTTAAAAACAAAAAACAAAACACCCAGGCAACCTGCTCCAAAAGCACCTGGCAAGAAGGCCTGAGTGGGGACTTCCCTGGCGCTCCAGTGGTTGGCAGTCTGCCTGCCAATGTGGGGACCTGGCTTCAATTCCTGGTCAGGGAGCTAAGATCCCACACATCACGGGGGTAACTAAGCCTGTGCACTCTGGAGCCCGTGTGCCGTAACTAGAGAGAAGTCTATGTGCCTCAGTGAAAGATCCTGATTACCACAGCTGGACCTGATGCAGACAAATAAATAAATACAAAAAAAAAAAAAAAAAAGCACAGGTGCATGAGAAGCTGTTATAAATGTTAACACAGGTTCTTCTTGACACGCGGAAACAGATAAAACCACACAAGCATAGTGCTCCAAAGGAAGGAGGGGGAGAGCCCCCAGGTGCCACAGTTTCATACAGATGACTGTAAATTTCACTCTGGAGGGGGCTTGTGAATGTTTTTCTTTAGAGACACCTATGCAGGGCTTTATCTCTTGGAGTTTCACAGTGAACGGTCCGTATTCTAACCTGGTGAGTAACGCATCACGGAGAGCTGTTCGTTTCCATCCGTGTGGACGGTGACCAAGTCTTTTGTTTCTGTGTCAAACACAAACCACCTGCGTAAACATGAGGAAAAGTACAAGTCAGTTGCTTAGTGAGAATGGGAAGTCAGACTATGACAGTCACAGCCAGGCTATTAAAAACTATTATGAGCTTAAAAATGCTCTGTATTTGCTTAACAAGAATGCTTAGTCCCAGCTTTCATGTAAAGAAAATTTCCTGCATGTGAACATTTCCGAAAGAAAGCAGCAGCTGACTGGCTATCACGGGAAAGAATTTAGCTACCAACGTCATCGCAGGGCTCCTTAATGTTAGAGTTTTGTTATTTACATGTGAAAGCAGAGAAAACCCTGGGCAGGGAAGATGGACCAGCATCTAACCCCGGGCCTGTGGCCAGAGCAAGTGGCAAGGGGGCCACTGTACAAGCTTACCGAGAGATCTGGCCCGGGTCAGGCAAAAGGGTCCAGCAGGTTGGGGCCGGGACAACCTCGGGGCTGACGCAAGCAGAGCTGGGTCAGCAATGTCTGACTTTCTGCGAAGCTGGTGTGCAACCAGCATGTGAAAGAAACGATCCGGAGGGTGGCAGAAGGGCGAGTAGAGGACTGGTCTTTGAATTTAGCTTCTCTGGGCTCAGTTTCCTCAACTGTAAAATGCAGGTAAGGGCCCAGAATGGCTTTGCAGGCTCAGGATCCGATCAGTCAAATTATAACTGGACTTGGAAGTGCTCGGAATCCTCTAATTAGGACACGGTGCTTGGTCAGGGTATGAAATGGGGCAGACTGAACTCTCCTGCCCATACGTTCTCAGGTGGCGGCAGCAGTGTTTTCAGGGGTGGAAAGGAACAAGGGCACCCTGCTGCTGCCATTGCAAACTTTGATGCCATCATTCGTCAGCGTGCCTACCGAGCCAGCGTCGCTATCCACTCGGGGCCTAATCAGTACCACTCAACAGGGCTGGGTGGCCCCTGACCCCTGGATTTGGCTTCTCAGCTTTGCTTCCTTGCGACTTTGCGTGTTAGTGTTAGTCGCTCAGTCGTGTTCGACTCTGCAACACCATTAACTGTAGCCCTCCAGGCTCCTGTCTGCGGGATTTTCTAGGCAAGAATATGGGACTGGGTTGCTATTTTCTTCTCCACATTTATCTTTAATGTGCTATTTAACCTGAACACAGGTCAGAATATAAGCAGCAGAGAGACTGTAGAGACTAACACGCCTCTCAACACCGTGTTAAGCTTCCCCATTGAAAGCTAAGCCTGGGACCAGGACTAGAGGTGGGGGAAGCATGAACGGAGGGGAAGGATATGGAGACGCGTGTCCATCTCTCTTCCACCCACAGGACACTGTCTGTGATTTTGACCACCTCGCCTCGTCCCATGCTCTGTCCTGCCACAGCGTCAGCATGCAGCTGGTGACGATAACTGGCTGGTGGCCATTCATCAGAGCCTGCTTGAGTCAGAAGCTTCAGTGTCTCTAAGAGAGGTCAGAGGAGTGTGCATGTGTGTGTGCACGCACGCGTGTGTGGCTCTGCAGAATTCATGCAGAATTCTGTTGGATAGGTGCTCAACTCTCAAAATGTTGCCACTGTGACTTATGAGTGGCAACTCTTTTATGAGTTGCCACATGCTACACTCACATGCTCCAGTCCTAACGACATAATCTAAGTGGTATGCTCGCTTTTGAAGCATGTACAATGTATGCTGTACAATATTATGTACAAGTATACAATACAGTGATTCACAATTTGTAAAGCTTATACCCCATTTATCATAAAATATCGACTATGCTCCCTGTGCCATGTAACACATCCCTGTAGCGACTTTATCCTGAACAGCTCCCACTCGTACTCTGAGCCCTCTTCGCCCCCCGCCCACTTTCCTGTCCATGAGCAGCACACTCTTTGGAGAGCAGAAGCGCTAACAGTATATGAATCAAGCTACAGCAAGTGTAGACAGCACGACAGACGATATGGAAGCACAATCAGATCTTATAAAACAATGACAGTGATAAGCAGCAAAGCTGCCTGCCAGGCAACCCCAGGAGCCGCTTCCTATTCTGTCTCCCTTAATCATCCGTGTTTGGCAAGGCATATATATTGCCACCATTCACAGAGGAAGAAACAAACTCAGAGAGGTCACGTGACTGGCTCAAAGACACACAGCAGCTGGGCGGTGAATCTGGGATTCAGGCACAGATCTGCCGCCCAGCCCATCAGAGGCACTTGGCAAGTGAGGGTTAGCTGAGTCAAACACGAGGCTCAGGGACTGGGAAGTTTAAAAAATTTTGAAAGGCAGCAGGAAAAAGCATCGTAAAACCCTCAACGCTTTGACACCAAGGAGCCCCACAGCCGTCTGTGCGTGGGGGTGGGGCCTCCTCTGGGAGAGGGGACCACGGCCAACTTTAGGTTTTCCCAGGGTCTGAAACGGGAAGGACCCCTGTCTCAGGTTTCAATTCCGAGTTCTCACGTTAATTCCTAGTCGGTCATTAGATGTTGAGCGAGGCAGCCAAGGGCTACCGTGACCGGTCGTTGGGGAAACACAGACAACAAGCCTCTTTCCCATGAACTCTGAAAGCACACGCCACACCGACACGCACTTACCTCCCAGTCAGTGTTCCGACTGCAACCACAGACCCTGAAGGATGAAAACCAGAAGACTGAGCTGGATCCTAAAATGTTGTAAAGGAAGTGTAAATTGATGGCCAGACACAGCACGATTACATAAACACACACAAGCACAGCTCTAATTCCTAGGGCTATGTGGCCCCATTAAAAAAAAACAAACACCCCTTTTTTATTTCTTCAGAGAGAAAAACGCTTCCCTACTTTAATGGAGGTCACGTCTTAAAAGTAATACAATTTTATCTTTTTATAATTTTTCTTTCTGTCTTAAGTTTTTTTAAAAAAATTTTTGACTGCATCTTGTGCCAAGAGTATCTCAGTTCCCTGACCAGGGATTGAACCCACATCCTTTGCAGTGGAAGCATGAAGTCCCACCCACTGGACTACCAGGAAAGTCTCTCTCACTCTATCTTCAAAGTAGAAAGTGAAAGTCGCTCAGTCATGTCTGATTCTTTGTGACCCCATGGACTATATAGTCCATGAAATTCTCCAGGCCAGAATACTGGAGTGGTTAGCCTTTCGCCTCTCCAGGGGATCTTCCCAACCCGGGGATTGAACCCAGGTCTCCTGGATTGCAGATGAATTCTTTACTAGCTAAGCCACCAGGGAAGCCCAAGAACACTGGAGTGGGTAGTCTATCCCTTCTCGGGTGGATCTTCCGACCCGAACTAGGGAATCGAACTGGGGTCTCCTGCAGTGCAGGCGGTTTCTTTACCAACTGAGCTGTGAGGGAAGTCCATTCTATCTTATATCCTTTCATGTCTACAGTAATCAGATGACAGATCAACAAAGACAGGCTCTTCCTACAAGTCTTGGAAGTCCCTTTGGTTGGCCCCCATGCTGAATGGGAAGCTTTGCTCCATCTGTCTGGAAATATGACCCCTGCACCCAAGGCCGTCAGGTCAGCACCGGATGAGCACCTCCCACCGGGTGCAGGGCACCTGGCAGCCCTCAAGGGCTCTCGAGATGAGCGAGGCATGTGCCAGACTTAGCGCCAGGGAGACACGCATGTGTTCATTACTAACAAGGTGGAGCAAGGCTGATGGGAGAGATAAAGCACAACGGAGAGGGAACACTAGGTGACGTCAGACGGGGCGCTGGGCTGCGGCGTCCTGGCGCTGCGGGCCCTTGACTCAGGCCTTCCAATATAGGAAGAACTGCCACTGGTGAAGGCGGACGTGGACACACCAGTATTTATTTGGATGGAGTCTTAAGGGGACAAGAATACGATCAAGGACATAGAAGCAACACAGTTTGGAGCAGAGTGCTGGAGAAGACTCGAGAGCCCCTTCGACTGCAAGGAGATCAAACCAGTCAATCTTAAAGGAAATTAGGCTGAGTAGTCATTGGAAGGACTGATGGTAAAGCTGAGGCTCCAATCCTTTGGCCACCTGATGGGAAGAGCCGACTCATTGGTAAAGACCCTGATGCTGCATAAGATTGAAGGCAGGAAAAGAAGGGGGTGACAGAGGATGAGATAGTTGGATGGCATCACCGACACTATGGATGTGCATTTGAGCAAACTCCGGGAGACAGTGAAGGACAGGGAAGCCTAGCAAGGTGCAGTTCATGGGGTCGCAAAGAACTGGACATGATTTAGAAACTGAACAACAATAACAAGGGAGGGTCACTGGTTTTTCAATGCAGGACCTTCAGGGTAGGGAACGGGAAATGATACAGATGACGCTAGTAACATGGGCTGCATGGCCAGGTCAAGCACCGTGATCACCAGGAAAGACACAGTGAGACAGACTCTGCTTTCACTGAAAAGAGTGATGTGATTGAATCTGTGTTTTAGGTGACTTGGTAGGAGTACTTAGGATGAAATGAAATGAAAAGAGATTAATCACAGGAAGACCAAGAAGGCAGTAACCCTGGACATGGAAATGGAGGCACTGAGATGCCACTGGATAAACTGGAAAAAAAAGAGAGAGACAGGAAGGAGGCTGCAGGGACTGATTATATTGTGTGCTAAGTCACTTCAGTCATCTCCAACTTCTTGTGACCCCCGTGGACTACAGCCCGCCAGGCTCCTCTGTCTATGGGACTCTCCAGGCAAGAGTACTCCAGTGGGTTGCCAATCCCTCCTCCAGGGGGTCTTCCTGACCCAGGGATCGAACCCACATCTCTTCTGCCTCCTGCACTGGCAGGTGGGGTTCTTTACCACTAGCACCACCTGGGAAGCCGGATCACATTCCTGCGATGCTTTTCCGAAGTGGGAGCTGTGACGAAGCTCGGGGCCTCCACAGACAGAAATCACGTGCACTGGGGGCGTTACTGTGCAGCTCATTTGAGGCTCGTAATGTTTTGAGAGGAAGATACTTGAGTCACACGGCCAGTGAGCGAAGGGGCTAGG
>SJXQ01011377.1:843814-901502 GCA_006408695.1 Aepyceros melampus
AGATCTTCTTGGTGTTCGGTTCAGCGCCCGTGCTGTGATGCCAGGCTGGGTGGGTCGAGTCTGGTGCTGGAGTAGCCGGCAAGGCTTTCAGCTGGGCTGCCATGTGGACCGATGCTGCAGGGAAGGTCACTCTCCCGGACCACTGTGGTGGATTCCTGGTTGCCAGCTGTGCACCAACCCCTCTGGCGCCAGAATCACCTCCCCACGGCCCATCATCCCAGTGCTCAACATCCCCAGTGACCGTCACCTCCATTCACTTGCAGACTTCCTCCAAAAGCGAAGGGCTGAAACATGGACCCAGCTCACGGAGAAGCGCCAGCGACTCCATGGGTGTCGAGAGGACTCGTGGCGGGGTCTGCAGAGGGGCTGCCCCTCACCCAGGCTGTCATGTGTCATGAACGGTGCAAGCAACACGGGAGGTGCTCTGAATCGCTACAGATGCAGCAGACCCTGGCGTCGGGTGTGAACTGAGCAGGGTGCAAACACTGATCTTGCCAAGCCATCTGACTTCTCTGAGCTCCAATCTCCTAATCACTAAAATCAAGGTTAAAAACTTCACCTTGCAAGGCTGCTGTCAGGTTGAGCAGTAACACATGTGCAAGGCTCAGTATGCAAACAGTGCTCAATAAATGCCAATGCTGCCTGGCATGTAGGGAGAGGATCCTTCAGCACTCTGATGTACGATCGGAGTTCCTTTTGCAAACTCAGAGACGTGCTGACTTTAAACTTGACCTGTACCATCAAACTCAAAAGTGCAGAGATAAACTGGATGCTGTTAGAACAGCTAATCTATTCCCATCAAAAAGGTGTTCTGTAAATAGAATACAGGCTCCTAACAAGGGTTCCTCAGCTTTTCAGCCAGAAGAAACTGCACTCAGGAAACCCAACAACCAATCAGAAAGACGTACGTGCTGTCTGAAAAAGCACTGGTAAACTTCAGAAATACATGAATGAGACCGCTTGAGGTGGTGTTTAAAGCAATGCAATTTGAAGGTGATAAATTAAGTGACACTTTCTTTGGGACAAATTTCTATCATCACTAATTTCATGCAAAAAAAAAAATAAACCAATGTGTTGCAGATGAATTTTTATAAGAAAGATGGACTAGGACATGCAGGCCTACCTCTATAACTTTGTCCCAGACGGGCCGGTGGCCAACAGCGTCCCACAGGGTGGCGTGCCTGTCGTGCCCACAGGTCAAGAACTGAGGTTTGGAGGCATGGATGGCCAGGCCCCAGAGCTCATCAGTGTGACCCTGCAAAGACCAAGACAGACGGATGCCCCGAAACATCACCACCAGCACGCGGGGGCCCCACAGAGCACCGCGGCTCACCGCAGGCTCTGGAACTGTTCCCATCCGTTTCTGTTCCTCCCACTGAAGCTGAGGAAGGGGATGTTAATAGAAAACACAGGAAGAATCACCTCTTTGTAACGCCGTCTTATGAGAGTGCAACTGTTAGTTGCTCAGTTGTATCCAACTCTTTGTGACCCCGTGAACTGTATAGCCTGCCAGGCTCCTCTGTCCATGGGATTCTCCAGGCAAGAACACTGGAGTGGGTTACCATTCCCTTCCTCAAGGGATCCTCCCGACCCAGGGATTGAACCTGGGTCTCCTGCATTGCAGGCAGATCCTTGGCCATCTGAGCCACCAGGGAGGCCCTGTCTTATATTCTACTATTACACAACATGAAGGTGTTTGATGGACTTGTTGAGCTGATGCCTACCTGAGTGATGGGTGTGAAGTCCCCCGACAGCGTCCCCTGCAGAACAAAGTTTCTGGTCGTGCCTATCAATATCACATCGCCTTTTCCTTCGGCCACTGTCCGTATAGGGCCAAACTGTTCTGGAATCTGCATGGAAAAGATTTCAGGTGTCATTAAATTACTAGTTCCATCATTCAAGACACGTGTTTACTTATGATAATAGCTCCTATCATAATGACACACACCCACACACGTAACAAGGAGACAAAGTACTTGAGTGAATGATCCAAACCCCAAATCTTATGTTTAAACTCCAAACATTTTATATACCTTAAAAGAATGAGCAAGAGTAAGGTTGTAAAAAAAAAAAAAGAGGAACAGCTGGGTGTTCTGTGGTGACTTAGATGGGTGGGATGGGGGTGGAGGGGTGGCAGGGAGGTCTGAGAGGAAGGGGGCGTATGTACAGGTGAAGCTGAGTCACTTTGTTATACAGCAGAAAATAACACAATGCTGTAAAGAGTTATACTCCAACTGGAAAAAAACCCCTACAATGAGGCAAATTTTTTTTCTGGACAAAATAAAAAGACTACTGGATACTTTATTTGTTATGACTTCTGATAGCAGAAGCAGGTAAAATATAGCGAGCAAGGAATATGTAACATGCTGTAATAAGAGTTCTTAAAAATTTATTGTAACTTGCAATGATAAATCCTTTGGCAACTTTATTTAGTTTTGAAATCCACTGCTCATGCTGGTACACATGTGATTAAGTGTTAATAAAAACGATTTCAAAATACATTATTCAAGGACAATTTGCTATGATAAAATAAGCAGAGGTTCTTGTACTTTTTCAAAGGAACAAAAATCACAGCCTGGGTCGACTCCAGGCACTGTGGTTCTGGGATGGTAAAGAGTGGCCTGTTCTCATACAAACTTTTTATGAGTGGGTTAGCATAGATCTGAGAAAAGGTGATAACAATCCATGCTGATAAAGAATTATAGATACTTAAAAATGGTGAGTATCTTCCATAATACTAAATGAGGCTTTGGACAATTTCTTAGGATTGCAATGATACTTAGGTTCAAAAAAATGCTGGTCAAATATTATTATAAAAAATGCTACCACAATAAAAGTCTCCATGAAAAGAAAGTGATTTCCAAAACTCAGATGAAGGCCTTTCTTTATGAAGAGCAGTAATCAGCAAAACAAAATTCTCACACTGTCAGAGCAAGCATGATGCTGTTCTCTGATGTGATCGTGCTGTGGGCATCTGAATTAGAAAGCTATGGTTTTTCCAGTAGTCATGTGTGGATGTGAGAGTTGGACCATGAGAAAGGCTGAGAGCCGAAGAGTTGATGCTTTTTGAACTGTGGTGCTGGAGGAGACTCTCGAGAGTCCCTTGGACTGCAAGGAGACCTAATCAGTCCATCCTAGAGGAAATCAATCCTGGATATCGACTGAAGGACTGATGCTGAAGCTCCAATACTTTGGCCACCTGATACCAAGAGCTGACCTACTAGAAAAGACCCTGATGCTGGAAAGATTGAGGGCAGGAGGAGAAGGGTGTGATGGAGGATGAGAAGGTTGGATGGCATCATCAACTCGAGGACATGAATTTGAGCAGACTCCGGGAGATCGTGAAGGACAGAGGAGCCTGTATGCTGCAGTCCATGGGGTTTCAAACAACTCAGCAACTAAGCCACGATGAAGCTCTACAAGGTGATCACACTGTGCTAGAGGGGAAGGCCCTCAACCTTCGGACTGACGCCAACCGCGATTTCCGTCTGCTCATGATTTCCCAGGGCCTGGGAAAGAAAACGCAGACAGTGTGTAGAAGGAGTGTTGAATTTCTTGCCTCTGCCTCCTACTGGAGTCCAGGGTTGCTAATTAGGTAACAAGGAGGTGAAAGAAACACCAAAAGAAGAAGTCAGAGCTCTAGAGACAGTGCTGGTGGTCAGTCACGTTCAGAGCAGATACTCAGCAAATATCAGCTCCAAGTGATGATGTCTCCAAAGCAACATGCCAGCAATCACAGGGAAAAGACAGTAAATATTTTAAGGATTAATCAAAATGTGGATAATACTCCCTTATAAGATTGGTTCTATGATAATACTCTAGACGTGAAATGCGACCACCTCACATTTTATAAATCGAATTCCATTTTAGTAAACTGCCTTCATGATTTTATATAAAATATTACCCCATTTAGTAAAATTTTATCAGAGCAGTTTTCAAAACGGTAAGCAAAAGATTTCGAACTCATAAGGAAAGTGGTTGACATAATAGTTTAAGGTTTAAAACGAATGTCAGCAGTGTGACGTGCTGTCTCACCTCGGTTTTATGAAGCTTCTGGTAATTCCCATCCCAAGAAATGAGCTTGCGGTCCTTCCCTCCTCCCGACACAAGCGTGCCGTCCCTTAACATACAAAGTGCGAAAATGCCGCCCTCATGGGCCCCTTGAACCACGCAGCTTATTCGGTTCGTACCTAAACACAATGAGAAAACCACGCTTAGGCCGTTGTCCAAGGACTCACCTCTGCTCATCTCATTTTTTGTTTTAAAACGAGATATTATCAGTTAGAACATCAATGCAGTGTGAATCTATAAAGGATTCAATTTCTACGTGTCTCAGAGCACTAGGCAAACATGAGACAAACGTGGAGAGGGGAATGGCTACCCACTCCAGTACTGCTGCCTGGAGAATTCCACAGACAGAGGAGCCTGGAGGGCTCCAGTCCATGAGGCCACAAAGAGTCGGACACGACTAAGCGGCTAACACAGACAAACATGAACTCGGTTACTTTCTAATCAAAGAACACGGCAAGGGGGAGGGGCAGTGGACAGGGAGCGGAGTCCGCAGACGTGAACGATCACATATACGATGGATACATGACAAGGTCCTACTGTAGAGGGGCAGGGAACTGTATGCAATATCCTCTGACAAACCATGACGGAAAAGAATATGAAAAAGAAGACACAGGGCTTCCCTGGTGGCTCAGCGGTAAAGAATTCGATAAAGAATAAGCCGGTCAATGCAGGGGACACGGGTTTGAACCCTGGGCCAGGAAGATCCCACGTGCCTCAGAGCAACTAAGCCTGTGCACCCACAACCACTGAAGCCTGGGTGCCTAGAGCCTGTGCTCCGCAATAAGAGAAGCCACGCAGCACAGTGAACAGTAGCTCCCGCGTGCCCCAGCCAGAGAATGAAGACCCAGCACGGTCAAAAAATAATAAAAATGAGGACACACACACATATATATATGTACAACTGAATCTCCTTGCTATATAGCAGAAATTAACACAGCCTTGTAAATCAACCACACTTCATTAAAATAAATTAAGAAATAATAAAGGAAAACCTGCGAAGATGAAGCATAGAGTGTGCTGGGTGTCCCTGGACAGGTGGCCTGATTGCTCTGCCTCAGTTTCCTCCTTGGCGTCATGGGGCTGCTGCTTTTCCATGGCACCGCGTTCAGGGTGCAATGAAGCCATGTGAGTACAGAGCCCGCGCTCAGAGCAGCAGGGGTGCTACCAAGGTCACGGTGTTAGCTCGACACTACCCCGGTGGTTCTGCTTCTGCCTTCGTCCCACAGCCCACACGCTGAGACCCCGGAGTACAGAGATGGTGCATTTTCTCTGTTTTCCTGGACGTGGTAAACACTCATAAATGCTCACTGAACTCGACTCAATGTGTTTTTGAGTAAGGAGTCCTTCCTGTCCCACTGCTTGCCCACTGATGCCCAGCTGACTCATCTGTATGCCCAGTGCCTGGCACATGGCTTCGGACTCACAATCAATACTCAGTCAACTTTTGCCAAGTGCCATGTGGACCAGAGGAGTTAAACGCTGTAGAGCTAAATGGTCTCCGATGATTTCATCATTACCATCATTATCAGATCTCCCCATAATGTGATTAATTCCATTACAACATCTTGGGCTTAAAGAACCTTTTAAAACAACAGAAGCCAACAGCTTACTAGTCTCATTTTTCTCTGTCCTAGTTTTTTTGATTCCAAGTTACACACACACACTTTATGTAGGTACCTATGTACCTTGGAATCAAACAGTAAACCTGGAAATGATATTAACGGACAATCTTATGGGATTGGGCTTCTTAGAACAGCACCCACAAGGGTCTGCTTGAGGGGCAGTGCTTGTTACCTTTTCCCCATACCAGGATGTTGCCACTTGAATCTCCAGTGATGGTGTCACCGTTTTCAGAAAAAGTCACACAGAGGACGAACTTTGGCTTTTCTTGCTTCTGCAGAATATTAAAAAACAATATATATATATATGTAAAATCAAGACATCCTTCTGTTTGTTTTAAGAACATCGAGACTCACAGGCACCCCAAGCTGGACGGTGTCAGCTGTCGCTACCACACTGCGTGCCCTTTCTTCTCATCCACCGTGATGTAAGTTACGCCCTGAGATGATCTGGTCTAAAATGTCTGGTACTTACATGGCTGCAGGCACTTAAGAGCAGGGGAGGCTGCTGGAGCGGCTAAGGGGCTGTGTTGCCGGGATCACAGCCCAGCACCGGATAAAGCAGCCCTTCAACTCGGCCTCTGGGCCCGCAGGGCATCAGGTGCCACGCTGGTGCCCTCATGAGGCCTCAGATGCTGGGCCAGACGGCACCAAGGTTGCCCATCGCCCTCGGCAGGCTTGCCCGCAGTCTTCTGGGCACCGTCTTCGTTGCTCTTTACCATCAGCAGACTACAATGAGGGCCGCGGCCCTCGGGCACCCTTTCCGGGCTATTCTCCCCGCGTTGGTCCTTCCTTATCAGCGTCACCAACGTTATGCATGAGGGGCTCCCCAACTCTGTCAGGGATCTCCAGGAATAGTCTTTATCATGACACCCCCACTTTGGCCAATTAAATTCTAAGGCTATGATGCCTCAGAGCTTCCTTAAATGCCAGGGGATCACAAGCACCACTGGTGAAAAACAAAATGAGATGCAAATTCACCTTACCTCAAATAATCCTTGCTTCTTAATAAGGGAGCTTCCTTCTAGCGTCCAGAAGTAAAGGTGGGACTTTCCACAGGTTACAATTATATTGGTGTCGGTGGGGTGGAAATCCGCAGCAAATACAGCTTCATTCGAACACTTTGCACAAAACAGGAGAATCAGGTTTCTCAGATCTCTTGAGACACTTAAGGAAGTATATAAAATCTGAACCACAAATAAGTGACTCATCAGGGTGAGCACCAGGCCTCTTAATACCTTCCCCCCCGAATTCATCTTCTCTAGTCACTAAACTTGTGTCTGTGTGTGCCGACACCTCTCCCTGTCTGTTTCCCCCACTGAGCCCTGTGGACAGGACCACAGAGTCTCCTGCACGGGCACTCTCGGGACCTGGCGTGGAGCAGGCACACAGCCATGCTCTGGCAGAAGGAGAGGCTGGGACTTAAGAGCTGCAAGCCTCATCCTCATCGAGTGACGGGAAGGGCCCCAGAACCCGGATTTTATTCAGCTCCCCCACTCCTGGCCCACTTTGGGTGCCTTGTCTGCCTGGCTCCGATCCCCAGGACTCCGCTGGCGGCTTGGTGACCGAGCCTGGCGTCCAGAAGGGGGGCTGGTTTGCTGGCTATCACTTTACCACCTCCATCCTGCTACCAGTTTCCACGACTTGCACCCTGTTTCCATGAATCTGACCCTGCCTGCTCCTTCTGCTTGATAATTCAGTTACACCTCCTAAACCGAGACAAGAACTTGCTCTGAGTACTTCCAACCTAATGACACAGCAAGAACTAAAATACTTGAGCAAAACACAGAAGGCAAAGCTATAGCATAAAAACAGGTATGCTCATGCCTTGCTAGAATACTGTCTGCATCCCACACACACATGAGAGAAAGCTATGTAAGCCAGGTGATCCACCGGGGCTCTTAATGGCAGGTAGCTCAGGCGACCCAGAGGCAGTCCTGTGGTTAGGTCAGCAAGGTCATCTAAGGCTAATGGATGCCAGGGTGGGAAATCTGGTCATTTCTACAAACATAGACCCAATCGTGGTTTTCACAGGAGGAAAGCATGAGAGAGCTTAAGGAAACTTCCCTGACATGTTGGCAAATTCAATGGGCCCCCCTGCAGGAAAAGCCCCACTGGGAGGACCGAGATCTCACCCCCCCTTCCTGAGTCCACTCAGCTCTGGACAAGCTTCCCTGATCCCCGGATCCCTGCCTGGCCTTCTGCCTGGGCAGCGGGCACATCTCACTTGTCACCACCCTGCCAGTACTTCCTTCACACGTGAGTGAAAAGGGGACCTCGGTATCTGTGGATGGTGGAAAGACCGTGAGCAAGTAAGTGAGGGAGAAAGTGACCACCGGAGTGATGGAGCGAATTAAAAGGGTAGTGGCTGTAAAGGGTGGTGGACGCGAAACCCTTACAGACACTGTGAGGAGAAGCAGGAAGCCCGCCAGGCCTTGGGAATAAGGGGAGAGGGGTTGGGCCTGGGGGCTTCTCGAGAAGGGGTCCCGCCGGGGGCTGCGGCGGGGACAGAGCCCACGGCTCAGGGGAGACGGCTCCACGAGGGAAGTGGACAAGGCGGCCCCGCAGCAGGCGTGTTCATACACCTTGACATCCGCCAGCCTCTCTTCCTTCTGCCAGTCCCACACGGACAGCACGTGGTCGTTGGAGTCGTCCACTGCACAGAGGTTGCTGCCTCCATTCTAGGAAAAAAGGAGGTATTCACAGGAAACCAGACCGAGTGTGATTAAAAGGAATGTAATTTTATTTTTAACCATGAGTCTGCTCCATCTTTATTAAAGTGTATTTACCCATCACTGTTGAGATCTGCTTAGGACTTGGGCAGACAGATGGTGGGGACAGGGGAATGTGGGGGTTAACAGGCACAGGAGCAGGAGGGAGCAGTCAGGGGACTTCAGTACCGCTTCGGTTAGACCTAGCCTCCCAGAGATGCAGAGCTCTCGCACTGGAGGAGACAAGTGTCTGTAGCTCCGGGGCACAGGGCATGGGGCTGGTTATTGTAAGGTTGTATGAGAGGACAGGTGCTGGGGGTGAGGCGCAAGGCACACGGATGTGAACACGTATGTGTTTCTGACTGGCTGAACTAGTGCTTCAAAGGGCAGTTCATCCTGGGGAAGCCTGGGGACCATGAGGCCCCTCCAGCCCCTGCTTATGGCCAGGCAGCGAGTGGGGATGGCACAGACAGGCAGGGGAAATTCAAGGCCAGGGGAGGCAAGACTGTTCTGTGAACCTGAGACAGTGCGGCCGCCGGGCCCTTCTCATCACCATGGAAACGTCTGACTGGGAGCATGTTGGACCAAGCATGTGCTCCGCTGACTGAGGGGGCCTGGCAAGCGGGAGGTTTCAGAGTTCAGATCCGGACACACACCCAGGCAGGTACGGGCGTGTTAACCTCTCCCTCTTCAACCTTGAGCTGAGTCTCTCCTCCCTGTGTGGACAAAGCTGCAAGACCCACAGGGTTCACACTTACAGATTTTGAGAATGCGATACAGGTGACGGCTCGGTCGAAAAACCCGATTCCAACGACATGGAGTGTATTCAACGTCACGGAGTCCCAGATGCGCACGTGTGGGGGTAACTGCTGCTTCGGAAGAAAATGCTGGGTCACTCATCGTGCCGGGTCTACAAATTTACCTTTGTATTGACGCTACTTCTACTTTGTCAAAAGTCTTTTTTTTTAATGCTATTTCCCCCCAGGTCTCTGTTTTATCCTTTTATTTTGTAAGGCTTTATTTCAAATCAGTTTGACATTACATGCAAAATATTAAAGTAATTTTTTTTTTCCTTTGGCTACACCACACGGCCTGTGGGATCTTAGTTCCCTGACCAGGGACTGAACCCATGCTCCCTGCATTGGAGGCACAGTCTTAAACATGGGGTCACCAAGGAAGTCCCAAAACAAAAGTGTGGTTTTTTTAATGCACTTAAGACTGTGTTTTTACAATAAATAAAATGTTCCCAATATCTCACAATAAACTGTGGAAAATTCTGAAAGAGATGGGAATACCAGACCACCTGACCTGCTGCTTGAGAAGCCTGTATGCAGGTCAGGAAGCAACAGTTAGAACTGGACATGGAACAACACACTGGTTCCAAATAGGGAAAGGAGTACGTCAGGGCTGTATATTGCCACCCTGCTTATTTAACTTATATGCAGAGTACATCATGAGAAACGCTGGGCTGGAAGAAGTACAAGCTGGAATCAAGATTGCCGGGAGAAATATCAATAATCTCAGATATGCAGATGACACCACCCTTGTGGCAGAAAGTGAAGAACTAAAGAGCCTCTTGATGAAAGTGAAAGAGGAGAGTGAAAAAGTTGGCTTAAAGCTCAACATTCAGAAAACTAAGATCATGACATCTGGTCCCATCACTTCATGGCAAATAGATGGGTAAACAGTGAAAACAGTGGCTGACTATTTTTTGGGGCTCCAAAATCACTGCAGATGGTGACTGCAGCCATGAAATTAAAAGATGCTTACTCCTTGGAAGGAAAGTTATGACCAACCTAGATGGCATATTAAAAGCAGACATTACTTTGTCAACAAAGGTCTGTCTAGCCAAGACTATGGTTTTTCCTGTGGTCATGTATGGATGTGAGAGTTGGACTGGGAAGAAAGCTGAGTGCCGAAGAATTGATGCTTTTGAACTGTGGTGTTGGAGAAGACTCTTGAGAGTCCCTTGGACTGCAAGGAGATCCAACCAGTCCATCCTAAAGGAAAATCAGTCCTGGGTATTCATTGGAAGGACTGATGTTGAAGTTGAAACTCCAAATTTTGGCTACCTGATGCGAAGAGCTGACTCTTTTGAAAAGACTCTGATGTTAGTTAGGAAAGATTGAAGGCAGGAGGAGAAGGGGACGACAGAGGATGAGATGGTTAGATGGTTATCACCAACTCAAGGGACATGAGTTTGGGTAAACTCCAGGAGCTGGCGATAGACAGGGAGGCCTGGCATGCTGAGGTTCATGGGGTCACAAAGAGTCGGACACGACTAAGCGACTGAACTGAACTGAACTGGAGGTTCTGGGGGTCATGGCTCCTGTGGCCAATTTAGCTGTAGGGGAGGTCTACCAAGTTTTAGGGGCTTCTCTGGTGGCTCAGGTGGTAAAGAATCTGCCTGCAATGCAGGAGACTGGGTTCGATCCCTGGGTGGGGAAGATCCCCTGGAGAAGGGAATGGCAACCCACTCCAGTATTCTTGCCTGGAGAATTCCATGGACAGAGGAGGCTGGCAGGCTACAGTCCATGGGGCCGCAGAGTCAGACACAAATGAGCAACTAATACCAACTCTCAAACTTCGAACAGTCGATTCTTGATAACTGTCCCACAGGAACTGATATTCCCATTTGTATAACTAAAGCATCTGAATTTTAAAACTGAAAAATGACAAAGAAAATGGAGTCTCATGTGAGGGTTATTCTTTTAAAGTTTGTATTGCCACTAAGGGGTAAGCATGTTTAAGTTCATCATGATGACTACCACCAGTGGTATTAAGAACTTCACATTCTTGGGCCCCACAGGAAATTGATGATATACAAATACAAACTTAGAGTGGTTATGATTAGTTAAAAACTTTCTCAGCTGTGCTAATTTTTCTCTTCCTTGATAGAAGAAAGCATCACAGAACCACCAGCAGATTTATCAAGAAAAGGACTAGCTTTGTACACAACGGACGGGGGAACTGGGTTCTAGTCTGGATTTGTCTCCAAGCAGCTGGATGTTCGCAGACAGTCACTTGGCCTCTCTGGACTTCACTTGTAAACGGAAGGGAATATCTCAGCTATTCAGAGGGCTTAAGGTTCTGATTTCATTTTAATGCCAGAACCTGAAATACACAGTTCATCCACTAGAGGGAGGAACAAATGATTTACTACTGATCTCGAATAACTTTTAAAGGTCATTTAACATTAAAAAAAAAAAAAAAGACGACTCTTCCCTGTGTGCTTACAGAATAGCAGTCTGATTTCCATTGTTCCTGTTACCTCCTTTCAAGTGTAGGACTTTAATGGAAAATAGCATAAATATTTAAAATTTGATGTTATTAAAATAGTTTCTGAAAAATGGTAGCACTCACGATAAAAATGGAACTACTTAATGTAATTAGTTTCCGATTATACGTTGTGCATTGATAGACTATACAAAAGCAGACATCAGAAAAGTTACTAGATGTTTTGGATAAAACATAACAATGACCACAGATTGTGGTAAATAAGTGGAAGCCAGTTTTGAATTGCTGTATTTGCTAAATTCCACTAGCTCTTTCTCTGATTCCTTAAAATAAAAACTGCAAGTCTTTGCTTATAAAATTTTGCAAAAATCCTTCCAGCAGCCCTTGTGGATGACACATAGACACAAACTCCATGGATTAAAGTCATGGTAACAAGGGACTCATTCACTGAAGAGGCAAAATACCCCACAGACAGATGATTATTTCTCAGGATTTTACCTTAACATGTTAATGTTATCACATGAGTAAATAAGTATCGGAAGAATTAATGACTTCTTAGGCAAGAGCAATGCTATTTAAAAATTGGCTGAATTGAACATGAGCTCAAGGGTTTTTTTAATTTTAAGGTCAGTGTAAGAATTTTCATTTGCAATAGAAATTCAAATTGAGGGATTAAATTCAAATTTGAGCTTCCCGGGTGGCGGTGCCAGTGGTGAAGCACCCATCTGCCAGTGCAGGAGACACGGGTTCGATCCCCGGGCCGGGAAGACCTCCTGGAGGAGGGAGTGGCCGCCCACTCCAGTCTTCTTGCCTGGAGAATCACACGGACAAGGGATCCTGGTGGGCTACAGTCCATGGGGTTGCAAAGGCTGGACATGACTGAAGCAACTGAGCATGCACACTCACAGACATTATATCCAAGTAGGCTTATTTGTCAGCAAAATATTTTCAAAAAACTCATTTTGTGTTACCAGTTCATTACAAAAACATCAAAAGATCACTCACTTTTCCATCCTTGGACGTGCCTGCAACTTGTCCTGTGGCTATTGTGACCCTATCAGGGTGAACTGCAAGGCTAAAAAGAGATCTTCATAAATATCTGTTCTTAGGTAAGTCCAAACTCAAGTTTTCATAGTTTCATTTACCTATATTAATAATGTGTCTATGCTGATTAAATGTTCAGACTGAAAAAAAAAAAAAAAAAAAACCCAAACAAACCAAACAAAGAAAACACAAAACATCTACTCTTTTAAAGGTAAGCTTCACTTTTCCCTTGATCAAATATACTCTGGTCAAAAATTTAAATGTGAGAAATATACAGAGTCCAACTTCTTACATACTCTTGATAAATTCTCTGAGCTTCCAAAGACCTTAGGCAATTGGTACATATTTCATTTCATCTTCATTTCTCTATCTATAGGGAATTACCAAACTCAAGGGAAAAGCATCCCCTGACTGGGAAATACCACTTCGATCTCAGAATTGCTGAATTAGTGTACAGTCATTATTAAGAAGTCATTTTGAGTCCATCAAACAGCAAAGACATCATCTTTTTTTCAACAGGATTTTTATAACTGATCAGGGACTTAGGACAAATAGAAATAACATAAACCCATCTATTCATCCACCCATCTTTCCAAGATATATAAAATCATTACTAAAGGTATAAATGAATTATAGGAATAGCAGACCCAGCCAGAAACAAGAGGCAAAACATTTTTATTACAAACTGCACACCCAAATTAGAAGCCATTAGCACGAGAAGACCTCCAGATAGGGGTCTGTTGGAGCTATTTGTTTACGTAACACGGTTGTTTAAGACAATGTGTCATGAGAATAGAAAACCAAAGAATGGGTCTTAGAGCGCCAGGGAGCCAGAAGACAGCCCAGGCACAAACAAGAGCGGTTCTCAAAGACCCCGTTTCCTCAGCTCTCTCTGCTTCTCTGTAGTTCTGTCCATCACGGAACCCTTTCTGCCAATACCTTTCACACAGACGTCACAGGCATCGGTTTTGAGGACTCACCACTTCACGTCGTCATTATGGCCCGCGTAATGCCTCTGAAGCTGCTCCTCCACGTTGTACAGCACGACCACCGATGCGATGAAATAGACAGTCTCGCCCGTCGGGAGCAAGTACAGGTTATTACGGCAGTCTCGACCCCTGTACCCGTAGCTTCGTGTATGTCAAGATAAAACTTGCCTTCTTTTCAGAGCTAACAAAACATCCACTCTCTTCAGCTGGCACAGGCACTACATTTCTGTGTGACTGTTACCATCAATTTCACTCATTTAAAGAAGACTAGGTTTGAAATAATCCATGCCAAATATTCACTACATTGGACCCCCTCAATAGGCAGGCAATAAAGTTTCAAATGGTAATTGATGTAGTGGAATTGCTGATATTCTTTTTAATACAAAGGTGTGGGTTTTTTGAAAGTATGTATTATAATATGACCTGGTAGCTCAGCTGGTAAAGAATCTGCCTGCAATGAGGGAGACCTCAGTTCGATTTCTGGGTCGGGAAGATCCACTGGAGAAGGGATAGGCTACCCACTCCCGTGTTCTTGGGCTTCCCTGGTGGCTCAGCTGGTAAAGAATCCGCCTGTGATGAGGGGGACCTGGGTTCGAGTCAGCTTGATGAAACATGGTGATTTGCTGTTCTCCTGCTAACAGGAAGTGGATCAGACGCTTGTGTAACAACTAGGAAGTGAACTCTTCAATTTGGCGCATCGGTCATGGATCCAGGAAATCAGCGGCCAGGGCCTACGCTGCTTTGCTGAGCTGTTCGTTTTCCTCACACCTAGGCTGGGTTTAAATTTTTCCCAAGCTGGTCTCCTGAAAGGCTGGTGACCATAACATTCTGTTAGAGGTACTATCTTGACTCTAGAATCAAAGTCACCTGAAGGGTGACTGACACTAATTTTCCAAGAATGCTGGGCTACTCTGCTCATTTTTCCCCTTTCCTTTCTGCTGCCTCTCTTGATACCATTTATTCTAGTCACCCCACTACCTGCTGAGACCTGCTGAACCATGACCACAGTCTAGAATGTGTCCACTTGCCATCTTGAATCTAACTTTTAAAGCCAAGGGCTTGCTTCTGGGACTGGAATTGAAAGGAAGAACAGGGCCACTGAGTCTTGTCATCTTTGAACTCTCCACGTTACCGTCATCCTGAAACACACACCTGCTACAGGGGACCTGAAACTGCCGTTACGCTGGGGCTGAAGGAGAGAGACTCAGCCTGGCTCTAGAATCGTGGCTGGAAGATTAGTTGAATCCTACTATGGTCAGTGGCTTCTGTAGCTTGTTTGGAAAACAAAATATATCTGACAGTGTCGTGTGTGTGCAGGCATGCTCAGTTGTGTCCGACTTTTTGCAACCATGTGGATGGTAGTCTACCAGGCTCCTCTGCCTGTGGACTTTTCCAGGCAACAATACTGGAGAGGGTTGCCATTTCCTACTCCAGTGGATCATCCTGACCCAGAGATCAAACCCAAGTCTCTGGCGTCTCCTGCATTGGCAGGTGGATTCTTTACCACTCAGTTCAATTCAGTTCAGTCGCTCGGCTCTGTTTGACTTCTTGCGTCCAGCAAGGAATCCAACTCTTACATCCATACATGACCACTGGAAAAACCATAGCTTGACTAGATGGACCTTTGTTGGCAAAGTAATGTCTCTGCTTTTGAATATGCTATCTAGGTTGGTCATAACTTTTCTTCCAAGGAGTAAGCGTCTTTTAATTTCATGGCTGCAGTCACCATCTGCAGTGATTTTGGAGCCCCTAAAAATAAAGTCTGCCACCATTTCCACTGTTTCTCCATCTATTTGTCATGAAGTGATGGGACCAGATGCCATGATTTTAGTTTTCTTTTTTCACTCTCTTCTTTCACTTTCATCAAGAGGCTTTTTAGTTCCTCTTCACTTTCTGCCATAAGGGTGGTGTCATCTGCATATCTGAGATTATTGATATTTCTCCCGGCAATCTTGATTCCAGCTTGTGCTTCATCCAGCCCAGCATTTCTCATGATGTACTCTGCATATAAGTTAAATAAGCAGGGTGACAATATACAGCCTTGACATACTCTTTTTCCTATTTGGAACCAGTCTGTTGTTCCATGTCCAGTTCTAACTGTTGCTTCCTGACCTGCATACAGATTTCTCAAGCGGCAGGTCAGGTGGTCTGGTATTCCCATCTCTTTCAGAATTTTCCACAGTTTATTGTGATTCACATAGTCAAAGGCTTTGGCATAGTCAATAAAGCAGAAATAGATGTTTTTCTGGAACTCTCTTGCTTTTTCCATGATCCAGAGGATGCTGGCAATTTGATCTCTGGTTCCTCTGACTTTTCTAAAACCAGCTTGAACATCTGGAAGTTCACAGTTCACGTATTGCTGAAGCCTGGCTTGGAGAATTTTGAGCATTACTTTACTAGCATGTGAGATGAGTGCAATTGTTCGGTAGTTGGAGCATTCTTTGGCATTGCCTTTCTTTGGAATTGGAATGAAAACTGACCTTTTCCAGTCCTGAGGCCCCTGCTGAGTTTTCCAAATTTGCTGGCATATTGAGTGTAGCACTTTCACAGCATCATGTTTTAGGATTTGAAACAGCTCCACTGGAATTCCATCACCTCCACTAGCTTTGTTTGTAGTGATGCTTTCTAAGGCCCACTTGACTTCACATTCCAGGATGTCTGGCTCTAGGTGAGTGATCACACCATTGTGATTATCTGGGTCGTGAAGATCTTTTTTGTACAGTTCTTCTGTGTATTCTTGCCACCTGTAATATCTTCTGCTTCTTTTAGGGCCATACCATTTCAGTCCTTTATTGAGCCCATCTTTGCATGAAATGTTCCCTTGGTATCTAATTTTCTTGATGAGATCTCTAGTCTTTCCCATTCTGTTGTTTTCTTCTATTTCTTTGCATTGATTGCTGAGGAAGGCTTTCTTATCTCTCCTTGCTATTCTTTGGAACTCTGCATTCAGATGCTTATATCTTTCCTTTTCTCCTTTGCTTTTCACTTCTCTTCTTTTCACAGCTATTTGTAAGGCCTCCTCGGATAGCCATTTTGCTTTTTTGCATTTCTTTTCCATGGGGATGGTCTTTACCACTAGCACCACCTGGAAAACCCTCTGACTTGTTAAGTGGCTATATTGTTTCAAATATTAAGCAGTAGGAGGTTATAAATCCTATTCTAAGAGAAAAAAAGTTGAGTTTTGACATTCCTTATATTTTAAAGTATTTAAAAAGAAAATTTGCAGATACTGGTAAATGACTTTCATGTCTAAGTTATAAACCAATTCTGAGTTTACTGCTTATTGTAAACTGGCAGCTATGTATTTTACTTAAAACATTTTTTTTAACATTATAAAAAACACCTGTAAAAGGTGTGAACAGTATACATGTACATATGGGATTACCTGGTTGTCTAGTGGTTAGCTCTCTCGGCTCTCACTGCCATGGAAAGTGAAAGTATTAGTTGATCACTTGTGTCCAACTGCAACCCCATGGATTGCAGCCTGCCAGGCTCCTGTCCATAGAATTCTCTGGCAAAGAATATTGGAGTGAGTTGCCATTCCCTTCTCCAGGGGATCTTCCTGATTCAGGGATGGAACCCAGGTCTTCTGCATTGCCGGCAGATTCTTTACCATCTGACCCACCAGGGAAGCTCATGTATCTTTATATCAATCAATAAAAGGTAACAAATTTAGGTCCTCCTTGTCCTAACCATCCACAGCTCCTCAGGGATAATAACCTGTTAAGATTTTAGCATATATGCTTCCAACGCTTGAAAACTATTTCAGAGCGAAACATCACTTGAACTTGGATGTGAAAAACCACCATTTGTTTGCTGCAAATTCCACTGTTTCCCACCTTTTAAAATATGAGTTGGGAGCAGGTTGAACAACTATGTCTTGAATAATGTGTTTCAGATTTGATTTAACCAATTCAAACAATTAGTGACCTAGAGAAGAATGGGGTCACTTTTCATGAGCCAATACAGACGGCAAAATAGGTGCAGGTGAACACATCTGAATGCGAAAAAATAAAAAAAATGTTTTGAGAAATTTACATACAGAAATAATTGCAAGAAATTTCCAAGGAATATGACTTTATAATTTCAAACAGTAATTCTTCTAACTGAAATAACAATAGCTTCGTTTAAACCAACTTCATGTAATTTGTTGTCAGGGTTTGGCATTAAACTGGTATTCAATAAATAGCTGCTTGAGGGTGAAGAAAGGATTTTTGCTCTTTGTCTTAAAGTCTTCATGGACTGGAAGGTGGCCTCTGTGGGTTTCTAAAGTAAAACAAAATAGTAAAATTTAAAAAACAAAAAAACAAAAAACAACACTTCACCCTCTTTCACAGGCTCTATTTCTTGATTTCTTGTCCTTCTTTTATTCCCTCCTTGGTAGTTCATTCACTTTCCCAAGCCTCATATTATGATAATTCTAGCAGCTTTATTTCAAGAACACTAGTCATATGGCTGACTCAGGTTCCTGTGGCCTGGATTTTGGAGCTTTTTCCTTTTCCCAGTGGTATTATGTTGATGCTACATGTCCGTTTAACTGAAGCCATACATTGTATTGTACTCCTTTCATTTAGTACTGAGTCCATACTCATGTTCCGGAGAAGGCAATGGCACCCCACTCCAGTACTCTTGCCTGGAGAATCCCATGGACGGAGGAGCCTGGGAGGCTGCAGTCCATGGGGTCGCTAAGAGTCGGGCATGACTGAGTGACTTCACCTTCGCTTTTCACTTTCATGCATTGGAGAAGGAAATGGCAACCCGCTCCAGTGTTCTTGCCTGGAGAATTCCAGGGACAGAGGAGCCTGGTGGGCTGCCGTCTATGGGGTCGCACAGAGTCAGACATGACTGAAGTGACTTAGCAGCAGCAGCCATACTCATGTTCAATTAGTCACTGCTTTTTAAGTTTTTTTTTTTTTTTGCCTTTTAAATTTATGTACAGTTGATAGTGTTCTTGCCTGGAGAATCCTAGGGACAGCAGAGCCTGGTGGGCTGTCGTCTATGGAGTGGCACAGAGTCGGACACAACCGAAGCGACTTAGCAGCAGCATAGTTGATTTACAATGTTAAGATCCCACCCTGTGGCACGTGGGATCTTAGTTCCTCAATCACGGATCGAACCCATACCCCCTGCACTGGAAGGCAAAGTCTAACCACTGGACTACCAGGAAAGTCCCGAGTCACTGTTAACTTGAAGTTAAGATTGCCAAGGTTGGCCAAAGCCCTACTTGGTTGAGGGGGAATGCTAGTCCTTCCTTCCAGGGAGTCCCTCTTTCTTTCTTTGGGTTTAAAACCTTTTTGCCATCATGGTTTAGTTTTATGGGTTTCTGCAACTGAATTTCAATAAAGGCACGCATCAACTGATGACTTCAGGTCAGACTTAACGAATAAAGGATACACCCATTCCAGCTTCAGTCTCTTGGTTGGCAGTTCTACTTTTGCTTCCAAATTGTAAGAATCCACTTGATCTTTGGGCATGTACATGGTAACAGGGCGTCCACGAAGAAACATTTTTACATATCCTTCTTCTATGAAGAGAACAAAGACATCAGTAAGATACCTTGGTGCCCAGGGTACCTGAAAAAAAGTTTTATTTTCTCCATCCTTTCAATGCAAAAATAGAAACGTTGTCCTTTATGTCATTTCTGATTAAAATTCTAGGGAAAACTAACTAAAACACAAACAGTTTGAAACAAAAATGTTCACCTTGTTTGCCTTTGACATTCTGCTTACTTAAGTAATGTGAGAAATTATAATAGGCAGAAAAGAATTAGATTCCAACAATTATTTTCCATGAGAGATTTTAGTGCCTATAGGTTCTTTATCATCAGGAGGGGGAAAATGCCACCCCAAAAAATTACAATTAACACAAGAAATCCACTTAAATTTTTTTTTATTGAGTTTAATGGATATACAATTGCAGTATCAAAATTCATAAAATATCTTTCAATATTTAAATTGGTTTGTTATAGTGCAATGTAAAAATGTGTCTTTATGTATCTTTCACATTGGATAATTCAAGTGTAAAGGGCACAAAACGGGCAGAAGTACATGCTGGGATGCATGCAAAAAGGAAAATGCTCAAAGAAAAGCTAGAAATAGAAAAGAAAAGAACAAAAGACCCGTTAGAGAGAGAAGCTGGGGAATAAACCTTTCTAGAACAAACATTTTTAAACAAAATAACTTCTGAATCTTTAATAAATTATAGGGATGAAAGTAAAATGCAATAATACATCAACAAGAGGCCACTCCTGAACTTTAAACAAAAACAAACAAGATAGGGTTTTCTGGCTACAGTTTTCAAGATATAATAAGGCCAAAGAAAATGTCTTGTGAGCTCTTGATGAATTCTGTTTGGATTCAGAACTCACTGCATTCTGATGCTTCACTGCAGATCAAAGGACTGGGCCCCTTACTGGCATTTAAATTGGGCAGTTGGGGCTGTACCATAACTCAACAGAAAAATTATGCCCAGAGAGGAAACTAAGGAAGTCATAAAATAATTATAACGTTGTAAGTACCACATTCACAAATTAGTTTTGTAAGCCTTATTCCTGAGGATTTTCAGACAAAGCCGCATGCGACCCTGCCTAAAATTGAGAGGCCACTGCACTTTTAGTGTGCGTGCACTTCAGGTCTTAAATGCATGCATGCGACACACTCTTCACTCTCATATCAAATCTGACTTTTCACTAAAAACCAGCATGTGTTCACTCCTGCAGGGTGTGCCAGCTGCTGTGCTCTGAGGTGCTCCTGTGAGAGTGCTCCTCACTAGGCTCCATCCTCCCTAGTTCCACCGGGAGGAGCCCATCTGAGGCCCCCAGGGCTGTGGCCCCCACCCCCTGCCCTGGTCATTGTAGCTCCCAAACCCATCAAGGCCCACACTGGATTCAGGATCCTCCTCCTGCTCTCCTACCTGCCGGACCCAACGCTCTAACTGCCCTGCCCCCTCTTCCCGTATATGACATTGCTGGCCACAACTGCCCCCCACCCCAGGGGTCCTTCTCTCTCTGTCTCTGCCACCTACACACCCACCCGCTCTGTGCACCTACCTATGCTTGCCTCACCCGCCCCCTTCCCTTCCTTCATCCCTCAACCAAATCTCAGCTCTTCAGACGGTGTGGCCATCACAGCTGAAGACTCTAAAAGCACTCAGTAGATCAATGGAAGGGGGACAAAGCGGGGTGGGTGTGATGCTTAAATGACAAGTGATTCCATGAATTCTCTTTGTAAAAGGGGAATCAGGGAATGCAGATTCAGAATAAAGGGAATATAATGTCACCCTGCAGCACACACCAAAAGCCTTGTACGGGTGTCTATAATCCATATGGATGGAATATCTACTTGAGTATATTGTTATGTGCTGGAAAAGTCCTTATGACAGGTTTACTTAATGGGCAGATCTGCATCACTGGACCGAGAAGAAAAGCTCTGGAGTTAGCCTCGGCACTGTTCTGGACAGCTACGTCAGACCTCCTACATCTTAATAAAAAAAAGAAAAAAAACCAACAAAACGCAGCGAGGGAAAGCAATCTTTGCTTGCTTGTTCTTTTTGTCAGGCATGTTAGGATAAGAGCACACAACCCCCAAACCCAGAGGTGCCAGAGGGAGCGGCCAGCAGCAGTGCAGGTTCCAGAAACGGGGCATCCAGGGCTCGCCCTATAGCTCTCTTGACATTCATACAGATTTTAAAGAGTTCTTGTCATCAGCCAATCATCACCGGAGGTCCAGCTTTTAGCTCCTCAGTCAGACCCGCCCAAGTAAATGCTCGGGACTGCTTTGAACGTCCAATAAACCCATGTGGTTTGCATCACAAAGCATTTTCATACAAGGAGGGGAGCTGGTGGCCTGTATGAAAAGAGTTTCTGCAGCCTGGGGCGCAGCTTTGCTCAGAGAGCTATGAGGTTTCAGAAATGCCGCCTACCTTTGCAGTGTGTCACCCGGCGTTTCCCTTGGGATTTCGGAGACAGAGACAGAAGTGCTGGGTAAAGAGATGAGGGGCACTGCAAGAGTGACTGGCCTGCCTGCAGGGGGCGCTCTTGAGCCCCCAGGCCCAGAGGCTCCCCCACCCCCACCGCTAGAAAACCTGGGCACATTCCAGGGGTTCTGACAAGTGCACACCAGACCTACTCTGCAGGCTGAGGGCGGTTACATTTTCAGCGAGTAATTTCATGCTTCCTGAAAATGAAATGAATACTGAAGCACACGCACATAAATGGAAAGTCTGACTTTCATGTTTCGATGCTGAACTTAAGGGGGGGGATCTTGGAAAATTAAATGAATTTATTTAGCCCATCGCACAAAATCTTGTCAAAGATTTTGCATTTTTAAGTATGCTTTCAAATAAGCTTACTATTCTAAAAATAGCAGTTCCCTTATTATAACACGTGTTAGAAAAGATACATGGAAAGATATATATGGACCATTATTTGGCAGTTTAGGAAATCACAGGCAGAAAAAGAAGTCGCTTTTAGATAAAGTAGTAACTGGATACATCAGAGACTTCCCCTTTCAAGAGAAACGCAAATGCTGGTGATGGGAGAGCCCCCATTAGTAAGGAAGGGGCGAGAAAGGCAACAGGGTGTTTTAACCGAGACATTTCATGTAACACGGCATGTCACTCTTTCTCCTCGTGGCTGTCTCTCGAATCCGTTTTAAATGGGGGCAAATGAAGGGTTTAGTCTTTATGACCCTTTTCTGGGTGGTCTCTGAGTGATGTGAGTCGCCAGACCCCAGGTACAGGCTGATAGTGAGCACTCAGTCCCCAGCCCCGCCGACAGACCCCCGTGTTCCGCCCATCCCAGCTGCCCCTGAACAACCGCTTCTTACTGCCCCTTAAGTACCGCGGTGAGTAAGGGGCGCCGCGCTGACATTCAGCCAGCCTTACCTGCGCTGAAGACCGGCTCCTTGGGTTTGCTGTGGAGACAAAACCAAAATAGGTTTTATTTCTTTCTACATTTATGTTTAATTGGAGGAAAACTGCTTTTATAGCATTGTGTCGGTTTCTGCCATACAACAACGCAAATGAGCTTCCGATGTGGACCACTTTTAAAGCCTTTATTGAATCTGTTACAATATTGCTGTTTTATGCTTTGGTTTCCCCACCCCGGAGGCATGTGGGATCTGAGCTCTCTGACCAGGGGTGAACCCACGTTCCCTGCACTGGAAGACGAAGTCTAAACCGCCAGACCACCAGGGAAGTCCCCCAAAACAGTTCTTAAAGGGAAGCATGGGCTGGTGTTAGTCTCAGTCACAGAAGACCCCTCACCCACTAGCCGCACTAGTTCGTCACACAGATGCTGAGTGAAGAACATATGTTAAAAAGGAACACAAAGCCGTGTAACTGCAAAGAGGAACAGCGTAAACAAAAACGCTTAAAACCAGGTACCAGGGATGACAATCCCAACTTCATCACCAAAGCTGTGCTTTTTATGAGAGCAAAGAAAGGTCTGGAAAAGGAAAACGCGTGGTTGATCGAGGTGGGAACAGCCCTGCCTAAATGTGCAGAAAGGTTTGTTTTTCTTCCCCACGTGCTTCTGGAAGATTATTTGAAGATCTGACTTAAAACTAGCAAACTCCTGTCTCAGGGGCTTTGGCAAGAGAACTTTAGCACCAGGCTCTCAAAAGGGGAGGAACTAAAGAACCTCTTGCTGATGGTGAAGGAGGAGAGTGAAAGAGCTGGCTTAAAACTAAATGTTAAAAAAATAAGATCATGTCATCAGGCCCCATTACTTTATGGCAAACAGAAGGAGAAAAGGTAGAAGTAGGGACAAATTTCCTCTTCTTGGGCTAAAAAATCACTGCAGATGGTGATCGCAGCCGTGAAATCAGAGGACAACTGCTTCTTGGCAGGAAAGCTATGACAAACCTAGACTGTGCTGAAAAGCAGAGACACTGCTCTGCCGGCAAAGGTCCGCACAGTCAAGGCTGTGGTCTTCCCAGTGGTCACGTACGGTTGTGAGAGCTCTACTATAAAGAAGGCAGAACGCCAAAGAATTGATGCCTTCGAACTGTGGTGCTGGCGAAGACTCCTGAAAGGCCCTTGGACAGTGTGGAGATCAAACCGGTCACTCTTAAGGGAGATCAACCCTGAAGACTCGCTGGGAGAACTGATGCTGACTCTGAAGCTCCAGTATTTTGCAAACAGTCAACTCACTGGAAAAGTCCCTGATGCTGGCAAAGACTGAGGGCAGAAGGAGAAGAGGGCATCAGAGAATGAGATGGCTGGATAATGCAATGGACATGGACTTGGGCAAACTTTGGAGATGGTGAGGGACAGGGAGGTCTGGCGTGCTGCACTCCATGAGGTCGCAAAGAGTTGGACACAACTAGATGACTGAACAACTCCCAGGAGGATGGCTCCTCGGGGGGAAGATGAGGAGGCGGGGGGAAGGAGGGAAGAATAAGGACTACTGGGGTGTGGCCACATCCTGGGACATGGGGGGACCCCACTGTCTCAACCAGGCTGGGACCCCATGACTGCACCTGGGAAACCAGATGCCCACTCTGCTCAAGGGCATACCATGGACGGGCTGAGGTCACGCCTAGGGGCGAGCTTCCCACAAGACGGCCTGCCCGCGGGTCCCCCCACCAAGTGCAGGAGGGGACGGTCCTCCCCGTGACAACTGGACAGCTGCCCGTGGGAAGACTGCCGCCTCGTGCCAGACAGGGGAGGGGACCTCCAAGGACAGCAGGAAGTGAATCCTATTCAAACACAGAGCCAGCCCTTGAACCCAAGTCTGCGAGACTCCAATGTCCATGCCGTCTTCCACAGTACCCACCTCCCATTCCTGCCCCCAGCTTCCCAGAATACCTCCCACTTTAACATACAGAACAAGACACAGTAAATAAATGAAATCCACCCCAAAGATTTTGGGATTCCCTTGTAGCTCAGTTGGTAAAGAGTCTGCCTGCAATGCAGGAGACTCAGGTTTGATTCCTGGGTTGGGAAGATCCCCTGGAGGAGGAAATGGCAACCCACTCCAGTACTCTTACCTGGGAAATCAAATGGATAGAGGAGCCTAGTGGGCTATAGTCCATGGGATCGCAAAGAGTAAGACACGACTGAAGCGACTAGAACCACAACTACCCAGGGTGGGCTGGGAGGACCACGATCCTGCAGAGGCACCTACATTTTCCGAGTCCGCCTAATGAAAAATGCAAACCAGAGCAGATATCATCTGCATGTCACTTTTCTCCTTCACTTTGAACTTGGGATACGCTGAGAAACCCTGCCAGTAAAAACTGCCTTTAATCCCATGATGTAACAGATGATAGTATTAAGGCCTTGATTTTCAGTTGATATTATGCCGTATATATGGGGAACTCTTTGCTGATGCTTTGAAAGGGGCTCAATGTGTTTCAAGGAGGTGGATCTGCTATGGGGCAAGATTTCTGAATATGAACCACTGGTCCCTGAAACAGTACTCTGTGGGTCCAGCATACCTTTAACTCAAAGCCTGCCTTCCACTGGCCCTGAAGGCCCTAAACAACCGCTATGGACCCCGACATTTTTCCGATCCCACCTCTCCCCTCAGTCATGGAGTTCCAGACGCTCTGTTCTCGCTGTCCTGTGACTGGGTCAGCATCTCCCGAGCCAGGCATGGACCCCGGCTTCCCGCCCCCTGGACGCCGCCCCTCCCCGCCAGGGACAGTGCACAGCCGGGCCTGTACTCAGATCTGCCCCGTCCTGCTCCTCACACCCTGCCCATGCGTGCGTGCTAAGTCGCTTCAGTCATGTCTTGACTTTTTGTGACGCCATGGACCCCATCAGGCTCCTCTGTCAACAGATTCTCCAGGCAAGAATACTGGGGCGGGTTGCCATTTCCTCCTCCAGGGATCTTCCCGACCCAGGGGTCGAGCCCGGGTCTCTTCTGTCTCCTGCACTTGGAGGCGGGTCCTTTACCACGACCACCACCTGGGAAGCCCAGATTTATCATCATTATCGTGTCTCTCCCCATCAGGAGAGAAGCCCAGAAGGGTAGGGGTCGCTGTCCACAGCTGTGACCTGGGGCCTGTAACAGCCTTCAGCTGCTGACTGGGAGCTGGTAGGTCTGGAGCCTCCCCGCCTCTGACTTGGCTGGCCCTGTGGATCTGCGTCTGGCCGGGAGGGCTGGGGGCGGGCGCGTCTCAGGGGCCCTGGCCCCGCTGCCCCCCTCCCTAAAGTAGCTGGTGCTGTCGCGTGCATGATGCTTCCCGCCATCCTCCCAGCCGGTGCTCAGCCTTCACCACGCCCGCCCCACCAGGGCCCCTCTCAGCATCCTCATCCCTCCTGCAGGGCAGCTGAATAGCACGGGGTTCCCAAGAAGGCCCAGTGTGGAGCATCCGTCAGCAGCTACCATGCCCGGGCTCTGGGAGGGGGCTTCAGGACTCTGTCCTACTCCCTGGCTGCGTGGGAAGAGCGTGTGTGTGTGTGCATGTGCGTGAGCACGCGTGCATGAAGGTTCACCTTGAGCCTGGGGCTCCCGAGAGTCCACCCATGCCGGTCCACACCCAGCCTCGCAGGATTCTAGAAGCTTTCAGCTCCTTTCCTCCTCTTCCTCCCCTTCCTCCTCTTCCTGCAGCTCCACAAAGATTTCCTCAGTGGTCGCAGTCCCTCCTAAGAGGGGCCTGTCACTTTTGGGGTTGGAGTTCTTTCCATCACTTAGTGACCGTGGCTCTATGGTGGGCTTACCTGGCCCTGGTTCTTGTTATTGGAGGGAGTGACACTCTTTTGATTTTTTTTTTTTAAGTGGAAGAACAAGTCTTAACTCCAAATTTTATATCTTATTAGCTTCAAGGCAGGGCAAGGACGCAAGAGGAAAAGCTAAAACAGATCACTACAAAGCACATCCGCGAGTGAGGAAGCTAGGCAGGGAATTAGGAGACAGGAAAGCTATTTTTTTTCCATCATGACTTTGATCACAGAAGTAGAAAGATGCCAAGTCTGTGAGACAGATATAAGCAACCCAGAACCTTCCCAAGAGACAGGAAAGAGCAGTTACGGATTATGTTTCTCTTAGAGAACATTCATAGGGGAATGTGAACTCCAAATGTAGGGAGGCTAGTGGAATTCCGATGCTGAAGCACCGTAAGAAGATGGATAAAAGATCTCTGTTAAAAGATCAGAAAAAGGCAGCCTGAGTGTTATCAGCTGAAGGTCACTGAGAAGTACCAGGTACTGAACAGCTCTTAGTTCTTCAAATCCTGCTGTAAATGATGGGCTACCCTGTGGGTACCCGGCTTCCCTGGTGGCTCAGATGGTAAAGAATCTGCCTGCAAAGCAAGAGACCCTGGTTGGATCCCTAGGAAGATCTCCTGGAGGAGGAAATGGCAAGCCCCCCCACCCCGCCCAGTATTCTTGCCTGGAGAATTCCATGGACAGAAGAGCCTTGCAGGATACAGTTCATAAAATCACAAAGAGTCGGACATGACTGAGTGACTGATACAAAGTGTACTTAGGAAACATACTATTGCTATGTTTCATTATTTTAGAAAGTTAAATTTCTATAGAAAAATATACTATTACTATATTTACTTTAGAATCCATGATCCCTGCCAATGCACCACCCTCCTGAAAGGCAAGAGGCCTATTCCAATCACAAGTGCCTGTCTTATGAATACAAAGCTATAAAAGGACGATGAATCTTCTCAACCGTGGACAAGGGAAAACCCACAGAACCGATGAAGACAGTGATCCGAAGTTAAAGACGCTGTCGCCCCAGTCCACATCAGCTCACGGGAGCCGGCGCCCATCACCTGTCCGATCCTGAACTCAGCATCAGTAGAGCTGAGAGTGGGCTCCTCAGCAGAGCTTCAGACCCAGCACGCTGGAAACACGCCCAGGCTGTGAACCCACCTGGACCAAGAGACGACCGCCTCTCAAGGTGCTGTGTGGTCTGTCTCCGGTCA
The DNA here is from genome assembly GCA_006408695.1 of Aepyceros melampus. Classification (NCBI taxonomy): domain Eukaryota; kingdom Metazoa; phylum Chordata; class Mammalia; order Artiodactyla; family Bovidae; genus Aepyceros; species Aepyceros melampus. Next base: position 871,372 of record SJXQ01011377.1, read on the forward strand.
CCCACTCCTCAGTGGGAGCGCCAGGGAAAACTGAAGTGGGTGACTTCACACAGCCTCTGCAGCCAGGGCCTGGTCCCCAAGGGTGGCATGGGGTGGGGGGAGGGGAGCAGAGTGAGGCTCCCTTCATGCCCATCCAAGTCCGGAGTCAGCGCTGATGGAGGTGCAGGACGGAAGTGTGCCCATAGGAGCGGAAGGATCTCCGTCCCAGCAGGCAGACCCTCATCTCTTGGCTGGTCCGGCATTAGGCGGCTGGGGCCAGTGTCCCCTAAGTGAACAGTGGTGCCATCCGGTGTGGTTTTTTTTGGCAGGAAGGCGATCTGCTGAAAAAGCTTGGTTTGGCTGTACTCTCCCTAGGGCGGGACAGTTCAGGAGACTCTCTAAAGGACTCCTCCTCGTATAAGCAGTACTAGGGGGTCAGGCGTGCTGCGATTCGTGGGGTCGCCAAGAGTCGGACATGACTGAGCGACTGAGTTGAACTGAAGGGGGTCGGGGGGGGGGTGGCGAGGTCGCCTGGAGCCTTCCTCAGAGCAGTAGCTGGATCTGGAGGCAGCGAGAGGAAGCCAGACAGTGGGCACAAAGGAAAGCTCCCACCGGAAGCTGCGAGTTCACACCCATGAAGCGGCTATAACCGTCCAGGGCCAAGTCACGTGGCACTAAATCCCCAGAAATGTTCAGTGTGGACTTTGGGCGCCAGGGCTGTCACAAGCGGCTATTTTCCCCTTCATCTGCTATAATTCAGATGCTGCACTGTGGGCTGGGTGTGTGTCAGGGGAAGAGAGTCCTGCCAAGAATTCATTCAGACTTGGATGCAATGAATATTCCCCACACTCTTGCCCTGTGGTGGGATCTGCACTTAGCATGTTTGTGAAAGTGAAAGTGTGAGTCGCTCAGTCGTGTCCGACTCTTTGCCACCCCATGGGCCCACCAGGCTCCTCTGTCCATGGAATTCTCCAGGCAAGTACACTGGAGTGGGCTGCCACTTCCTTCTTCAGGGGATCTTCCCCACTCGGGGACTGAAGCCAGGCCTCCTGCATTGGCAGGCGAATTCTTTACCATCTGAGCCACCAAGGAAGCCCTAGCATTTTCATATCTGTTACTAATTTACCCCAAAGTCCTGAGAGCAGGTCTCTGCCGCATGGGTGGCTTATGTAACAGGGCACTCTGGGAGACAGGGATTCGGGAGGACTGAAACGGGCCAGATGCTTCTGAGAAGACATGCTTGCTTCCGAAAATGATTAAGAAGGCCTGATCGAGAAGGACACTGTTCCAAAGTCCAACTTTTTTTTTCCCCTGAAACTTACTCATCTATAAAAATGGTACCTCCCAGCACACGGTACCAATCCCTGTTGGAAGTCAAAATACTCTGCTACGTAAATGATGATTCTTTCATAAACTGCCCTAAGTAAGCAGCCCTTGATACAAGTAGGGTCATTCAGGAACTATAGATTTAAAATATTTAGAAGTCACTACTGGGGTTATAGACATCTCCAACCAATACTTCAGTTTAACATGGCAGAAGGGGCAGAGATTTTGAAGTCAGCTGAATTCGTGTTTTATTTGGGCAAATCACTTCACCTCCACAAACTTTAGATTCTTTCATCTATAAGATAGGACCAAAACCACTGTGAGGCACAAGGTATCTGCAGGATCAAATATAACATGTAACAAAATACTTAAATTAATTAATATCTTATTAATATCTTCCCTCTTCCTCCTAATTTCACTGACAATAACCTACATGTATTTTTGAGCTCCTCACCTAACAGCCTCAAAACTGAAACGAAATAAAGAATATCAGTGCTTATATATTTTAACATCTGTTAAAAAGTAAATGACCTCTCGGCTTAAAGACTGAAACGATGTTTTCATTAAAAAAAAAAAAGGTTCATTTAAGTCACCTTATTTCCAGTGTAAACGTTTTCGAAACCAAATGTAGTGTTAAAATCATCCACCAATAGGTGGTGCTATTTGCATAGTTCTTAAATGATCATAGTTTTAACAATTAAGTATATGGGTAACATTTTTTCATTCATTCAGTCAATGTTTGTTGAGCACTTACTGTATGCCAGACCTGTGCAAAGTGCTAGGAATACAAAGAAGAAAAAAAAAATGACCCAGCTCTGTAATGCCCTCCTGAAGCTTAAAGGTGTATCAGGGGTGGACGGGGAAGGTGTAGGGGGGGCGTGTAGGTGATATCGCTGGCAGGTGGGGAGGGAGTTACAAAGTTAATGTGTGTGTTAGTCGCTGAGTTGCGTCTGACTCTTTGCCACCCCAAGGACTGTGGCCCACCAGGCTCCTCCATCCATGGGATTTCCCAGACAAGAATATTGGAGTAAGTTACCATTTCCTTTGCCAGGGGATCTTCCTCACCCAGGTATTGAACCCACATCTCCTGCACTGTAGGCGGATTCTTTGCCATGTGAACCACCAAGGAAGCCCATAACGTTGATAGGCAGGAACAAAGCAATCTGGAGGGCGGCTAACTCAGACTTGGGCTCTCAGGCAGGCTTCCCAGAGAAGGGCACCCCGAGCCGGGTCTTGCAGGATTGGCTGGATCTTTCTTCTCCCTGACACACACATGCGCCACTTCGGACAAGGGGAGCCTCCATGCACTAAGCGTCAGAAGCTGTCACTCATCGAACTGTGCATTTGTTTAGTTTGGGGCTTTTTGATTTTATAATACAATAAAATGATTTTTCACACATGCCGTCTTCTTACTTAGATTTGCATTACTTTAATGAAGACGGAGTTTGAACATCTTTTCCTTAATTAATTGGCTATTTGTACTTCTTTCTCAGTGAACTGCCTCTGCTCATACCTTTTACCTACTTTGCTACTGAGTTGACTGTCCTTTGCCTCCCTGGGGTGGGTAGCGACCTTTGGAAATGGAGGACATTGACCCTTTTCAGCTGCGGGTGTCAACTGTGTCTGTTGAGTCTTCACAGGCTGCTCCCTTCCTCTTCCTGCCATGCCTCATGCTGTGTCCCGCATACAGCAGGGGCTTAGCGAGTCAAGCGGTGCTGGGAAAGTGACTGAATAAGGTGGCAGAATTTCTGTGAGGTCTCTAATGGAAGTTGGAGAATTCTGGAATGTCCTGAAGAAGAGAGGCACTCAGGATTGAGGACTGGGGTGAGCAAAGCTGTGCAAACATCAGCCCAAACGCTAGAATGGAGAAGGCAAATAACAGTAGTGGCTGTCACCTATGGAGTCCCAGTGTTGGCAAGCCCCATGCCAAGGATGCTACCAACGTACACCATCTTGCTTAACTCTCACAGCAGCCCTGGGTGGTAGGTAGGGGCCAGTTTTCACTGGTGCCGAGAGGAACCTCAGTGAGATTAAGTAACTAGTTCACAGTCCTAGAGCAAAAGTGGCAGAGCTGGGATTAAAACCTGGATATGGCCATGACGTTCCTTAAGCCTAAATTCTTCCTGTTATACTCGCTGGGGTAAAAAAGATACACTCAACAAATACTTGGGTACCTATTGTACCTATTAGGGCTTCTCAGGTGGCGTTAGTGGTAAAGACTCCTCCCGCCAATGCAGAAGCCGTAAGTGATGTGGGCCTGATCCCTGGGTTGAGAAGATCCCCTGGAGAAGGAAATGGAACTCCACACCAGGATTCATGCCTGGAAAATTCCATGGGCAGAGGAGCCTGGTGAGCTACAGTCCATGGGGCCACAAAGAGTCAGACACAACTACGTGACGGAACACCTACTGTATGCGGGCGTTGTTCCAGATGTTGGGCTGGTCTGACTGGACTAGAAAAGTCTTCCTGATTCCCAAATGCCCAATTAAAGTGCATTCATCTAGGTAAATGATGGTCCTTATCTGAGAAAATGTTGTAAGAGTATATTTCCTGACACAAAGGCATGTTTACACAGCAAATGAAAAAGAGGGTTACAAAATGTATGCAGAAGAATATAATTTATGTAAAAATTATACACTACACAACACCCTAGAAATAAAGTCTAGATGGAAACACAATAAAATGGTAGCTGCAAGTCCTCTGACTGCCATGATTATAGAGGGTTTTCCTTTCCTCTTTTTTGTATATTTGGGTATCCCAAAACACAGGTTACCTTGTGTAATAATAAATTGCTTCACCAAGGAAAATAAATCCTGCTGGGGGAAGTGGGAGTCAGTGTTGGCAGATGTGGATATCAGGCCACAAGAGAGGGTGAGCAGCCAGTGGATGAAGGACTTGGACCCAGGCCGAAGACTAAGATTTAGATCCCACCATCCGTGATGCACAAGGAGAAAAGCAAGGCTGAGCCTTAAGGACCTCTGATAGACTTCATTTTCTTGGGCTCCAAAATCAGTGCAGACAGTGACTGCAGCCATGAAATTAAAAGATGCTTGTTTATTGGAAGAAAAGCTATGACAAACCTGGACAGTGAATTAAAAAGCAGAGACATCACTTTGCTGACAAACATCCATACAGTCAAAGCTATGGCTTTTCCAGTAGTCATGTATGGATGTGAGAGTTGGACCATAAAGAAAGTTGAGTGCAGAGGAATTGATGCTTTAGAATTGTGGTGTTGGAGAAGACTCTTGAGAGTCCCTTGAACAGCAAGATCATCAAACCAGTCAATTCTAAAGGTAACCAACCCTGAATATTCATTGGAAGGACTGATGCTGAAGTTGAAGCTCCAATACTTTGGCCACCTGATGCAAAGAGCCGACTCATTGGAGAATACCATGATGCTAGGAAAGACTGAGGGCAGGAGGAGAAGGGGTGACAGAGATGAGATGGTGGGAGGGCATCACTGACTCATGGCATCACCGATGTCATGGCATCATGGACACGAGTTTGAGCAAACTCTGGAAGATGGTGAAGGACAGGGAAGCCTGGCATGCTGTAATCCATGGGGTCACAAAGAGCTGGACACAGCTGAGCGATTGAACAACAAGGACCTCCAGGTGTCATCCAAAAAGACTGTCTCTGCTAGTATGGAGAAAAGGGGACCCTCCTACACTGTCAATGGGAATGTAAACTGTGGAGCCACTATGGAGAACAGCATGGAGATTCCTTAAAGAACTAAAAGAGCATCTCCTCCTGGGCATATATTTGGACAGAAGTGTAATTCAAAAGGATAACGCACCCCCATATTCACAGCAGCACTATTCACAACTGCCTAGACATGGAAGCAACGTTAAGTGTCCATCAGCAGATGAACAGATAGAGAAGGCGTGTGTGTACACACAATGGAGTACTACTCGTCAGAAAGAAATCATGCCATTTGCAGCAACATGGATGGACCTAGAGATGATCACACTAAGTGAAGGAAGTCAGACAGAGACAAACGATATCACTTATATGTGGAAGCTAAAATATGATACAAATTGAACTTATCCATGAAAAAGAAACAGACTCACAGACATATATAACAGACTTGCGGCTGCCGAGGGGCAGAGGGCAGGGGAGGGATAGACTGGAAGTTTCAATCAGCAGATACAAACTATTAAACATAGAATGGATAACCAACAAGGACCTACTGTATAGCACAGGGAATTATAATCAAAAGTGATAAATCCTGTAATAAACCATAATGGAAAAGAATATATGCATTATTATGCTTATATATTTGTTGTTGTTGTTCCTTCACTAAGTCGTGTCTGCCCCTTTGGGACCCCATGGACTGCAGCATGCCAGGCTCCTCTATCTGCCACTGTCTCCAGGAGTTTGCTCATATTAATGTCCATTGAGTCAGTGATGTTATCTATCTCATCCTCTGCCACCCCCTTGTTCTTTTGTCTTCAGTCTTTCCAGCATCAGGGTCTTTTCCAATGAGTTGGCTCTTCCCATCAGGTGGCCAAAGTAATGGAGCTTCGGCTTCACCAACGGTCCTTCCAAAGAATACTCAGGGTCGATTTCCTTTAGGATTGACTGGTTTGACTTCCTTGCTGGCCAAGAGACACTCAAGAGTCTTCTCCAGCACCACAGTTTGCAAGCATCAATTCTTCAGCAGTCTTAATGGTCCAACTCTTACATCCATGCATTACTACTGGAAAAACCATATAGCTTTGACTATATGGATATTTGGCAGCAAAGTGATGTCTCTGCTTTTTAAAACATTAGCTTTCCTTCCAAGGAACAAGCACCTTTTAATTTCGTGGCTGCAGTCACTGTGCACAGTGAGTTTGGAGCCCAAGAAAATAATATCTGTCACTGTTTCCACTTTTTTTATTTGCCATGAAATGATGGAACTGGATGCCATGATCTTACTTTTTTTTTAATGTTGAGTTTCAAGCCAGCTTTTTCACTTTCCTCTTTCACTCTCATCTAGAGGCTCTTTAGTTCATCTTCATTTTCTGCCATTAGAGTGGGCATCGTCTACATATATATATAACTGAATTACTTTGCTATGCAGCGGAAATTAACACAACATTGTAAATCAACTATACTTCAGCAAAAAGAAAAAAAGCCTTCCTCATTACAGGCTGAAGTTTCAAGAAGGATGGAGCTGAGCGTCCCGCTCACGGTTCTGGACCTCGCAGCCTGGACAAAGCAGCCAGCTGCACAACACTCACTAAAGGGCGTCCATGGGCAAGTCTTTATGTGGTAGGCATCTTCACAATTTTGAAGCTTTTTTCATATTTGTTGACTCCAAAGATGGGCAGTTTGTGTGTTACAACAAGGTTTCCAGCAGATGGCTGTCACATTTCTTACTTGAACAAAATCAGCTCACACTGCAACAACTTTATGATGTAAACCAAGCGTCTTGCTTACAAAGTTGATCTATCTCATTCGCTTCAAAATGACAATGGAGGAACCAGTTGGATAGCTGAACATTTTATCAATCTGGCAACATTAACTGTACATTCTAAATAGTACCTGTTTTTCTGTCTGATATGAAACGTTTAAAACAAAACAAAACAAACAAAACCCCTTTCTTGGATCAGGATACAGGCTACATGAGATAGTACAGGTTGTTTATTAGAATGTTACTATCAAGTCCCTATTTAAATTTAATAAGTACCTCATTATGACACAAATCACTCTATAAATAATTCTTAATATTCACAATTTACCATCAATAATAGATGAGGTAAATATTACATTGCTATATATTGCTCTTGTTCTTATGAACATTGTGTCAGTGCAAAGATTAATAAGTCCTGTTAAAATTCTGTGGCTCACTGCAAGGAAAATACTTTAAAATGTTAACTCTTCTAAGATAAAAGTCTAAAGTGTCACAAGAGAGACTGTTGACTCCCATGACTCTTTCCAAAGAAAATGAGATACATGAGCAAGCTGAGAACGGAAACTACCAGGAAGAACAGTTGCTTTGAACATAAAACATGATGATTATTCAATAAATTAACGTATCTTAGAAAATGTAAATGTTTAGGACCTCAAAACACTATTACTTTATGTTTGACAGTAAGATCTATACAATCGATAGGAAATGGCTTTATATTTGTTGTGATTATTATTACAGAGACACAAAAATGCTGAAGGGGGCCTCTTTCTCATTTTCACGAAAGTGCCAGATGTGCTAACACAGCTTTGCATATGGTGCGTAGTAGTTGTGAGCTTTACAGCAAAGGGTTTGGGGCTGACACAAGTTCAAACACTGCCTGGGGTGAATGACCTGCTGCTTCTGTGAATCAGGACAGACCCAAAGTCACAGCTCTAAGGTCACCCTCACTCACTCATGTTCTGACGAGCGTTCCTGGGGGTCTCAGTGCCTGAACACCAGTTCGTTCTGATGTGACATTAACAACTGTGAGAATATATGGTCAGTCCTCTGTATCTGCATCCAAGGAATCAAACACAAGCATAAAAATCCACGGTTGGCTGAAACTGGGATGCAGAACCACTAACTGGAGGGCTTGAGCATCCATGGATTTGGGGATGGGAGTGGGGGTGGGCTCCTGGAACCAACAGCCCTTGGACATCCTGGGGCGACTGTGCAATACTTTATGTCTCCCTAGCCAATTAGAATTTGCCAAAATCCAGGTTGTGCTCATAAGAGTGTCCAGCAGATGTAAGTTAGTATGTGTTAGACCAAATAAAGACTAACCACTTCAGATGTCATCCACCACCTTCATCTTACAATTGAGGAAAATCAAGTTCCGAATTTTGGAAAGCCTCATGGCACCCCACTCCAGTACTCTTGCCTGGGAAATGCCATGGACGGAGGAGCCTGGTGGGCTGCAGTCCATGGGGTCGCTAAGAGTCAGACACGAGTGAGCGACTTCACTTTCACTTTTCACTTTCATGCATTGGAGAAGGAAATGGCAGCCCACTCCAGTGTTCTTGCCTGGAGAATCTCAGGGACAGAGGAGCCTGGTGGGCTTCCGTCTATGGGGCCACACAGAGTCGGACACGACTGAAGCGACTCAGCAGCAGCAGCATGAACTATATTTTCTCCTAACAGGTCTTGATTTACAACAGCTGCCATTACTGAGTGCCAAGTGCTATGCTGGGTGTTTTCTTACCAGTTAGCTCTCTGACAAGATTCAAGGGCATTAAGATATAAAATCCTTCCTTCACAAAGGGGGAAAAGCTGAGGCTCAGAGAAGTGAAGTGGCCAAGTTTGTTTACAAACCCAGATCTTTCTTCTACTCCAGAACCTGTGTCCTTTCCATTACATCTTGCTATGTATAGTAACCTCACATGGACGATGGGTTAAAAGGTAAGACCATGGACAAATATCTGTGGGTGATGCAGAAGAGGTCATGCTGTCTTAGACTACTGAGGACCATAATGTTTAAAAGCAGAATTGTACCTTCCCATCCCTTTCTTTTAAGCCCTGGAGACTGGGCATTGATCCATAAAACTCCAGCTCTGGTTTCGTACAAGTTCCAGGCAACGCAAGAGAGGGGTCTTGACGGGGAGTGGAACGGAAGGGTGAAGGGAGGTGGACAGGCAGTGACGGATGCACTGGCTTGACCTTCATCTCTATTGCTTCTAGCTGCTTCTTCCGTCTGAGTTAGCGCTGCCATCATTTCCATGGGTCCCTAAAGGCATCTGCCAGTACCAGCAATGACCCACAGAAGGCAGGAACTTTCTCTCTGAAACTCCTTAGGTGCAACTCAACCAGTTCAGCACCACACGTGGTGTTGCTGTTGTTGAGTTGCTAAGTTGTGTCTGACTCTTTGTGACCCCATGGACTACAGCACACCTGTCCTTCACTATCTCCCAGAGTTTGCTCAGATTCATGTCCATTCAGTCAGTGAGGCTATCTTCCCATCTCATCCTCTGTCGTCCCCTTCTCCTCCTGCCCTCAATCTTCCCAGCATCAGGGTCTTTTCCAGTGAGTCGGCCCTTTGAATCAGGTGGCCAACATATTGGAGCTTCAGTTTGAACATCAGTCCTTCCAGTGAATATTTAGGGTTGATTTCCTTTAGGATTAACTGGTTGGATCTCCTTTGCAGTCCAAGTGACTTTCAAGAGTCCAGCACTACATGGGTCTCAACTATTCTTGGGATCTAACAAGACAAAGAACTTATGTTTAAACGGCCATGTTCAGTTGCCTGAATTATTTTTAGAAAATGATTAGTAAATTTTCCCAGTCCTTCATTTCCAAATCAAAAATTCCTGGCATTAAAAAAAAAAAAACACACACACACACACACACCCTTTGTAAATATCTTTCATGGAAATATTTACCCAGCACAACTGAGCAAAGACATAGGACTTAAAAGATACAACAGATCTGGAGTTTGCACAATGCAGATTCTTTCTGGAAATTCTTAATACAAATCAGATGTGCAGAGAAGGAGCCAAGTTTTTAAGAACTGCTGAGATCTCGACATCTCAGGTCAACTTCCAAGCTTACCCTACATCCAGAGAAGCCTAAAGGCCACCCTGCCTCTCCCACTTACTCATGCTCTATTGTAACCACTGGCCTTATTTCCAAGGTATTATCACCCAATTAGCATAATCTTCTGATAAGAAGTCCTAATAGTCTAAATTAGACAACAGCCCCATGACAGTGGTTTTGAGATTGTTAATTGGCTGTGGATTTGACCTGAGAGAGACATGAGAGGTGCTTGCAATCTCTTTATACAAAGCATGTCTTTTAGGAATAAAACCAAAAAAGAGCTTAAGCTTCTTTTACGGGACTGAATCAGAGTGGACTTACAAACTTGGAACTTTTACAGCCTGTGGATTGGAGTCCACCGCTTTATGACTAAGCCTTCTCCTTACATGAACATTTGGAAAAAAGACAACAAAACATGGTTAGCCTGTGAAGCTGAAATTCCTTCCTAAGCTTTGCTCAACGGAGAATAAAATTTAAAGCACGATGTTTAAAAAGAGAGAATAAAGTATGTTGAGTAGATATATACAGAGAAACTGTCCTCATATACACAATACATTCTTAGACGTAAAACAAGCTGTTAAAATGCCCCAAATTAGCTCTCACTAATAAAATGTTACTATTAATTTAACAGAGAGTTATCATAATCCATTATAAAACAACCTCAAAGAAAAAGACTCATGAAACCAGAAAGAAAGTGGTTCGTATCTCTGGTGTTAGCTCGATATTAAAAATAATTTCTGACAAATCACACAATTACAACTTTTTACCCAGTCTGTCGTAGAAAATACTGTTGACAAACTTAAGCCACTAAAGTTAACTTTAAAATGGCAGCTGAGAGGGACCTTCCTGGTGGTCCAGTGGGTAAGAATCACCTTCCAATGCAAGGGACACGGGTTCAATCCCTGGTTCAGTGCAGGGGACACAGGTTTAATGCCACTAGGCAGCTAAGCCTGTATGCTGCGACGACTGAGGCCTTGTATTCTAGAGACCGTGTTCTACAGCTAGAGAAAGCCCGTGCACAGCAGCGAAGACCCAGCGCAGGGAAAAAAAGAAAAAAAAAAAAAAAAAGGCAGACCGTGTTCCACAACTAGAGAAGGCCTGTGACAGCAGTGAAGACCCCGTACAGCCAAAAAAGAAAAAAAAAAAGGCAGCTGAGAGCATTAGAAATATAAAGTGTCCCACACTTTATCAATTCAGAAGCTTCCCACATTCCATGGAGCTGGTACTAAGCAAGTTCTCAAGAATGCCTTCTGCATGCATAGGGAGTCGAAGTCACAGTTTTCCACCTGGCTGGTAACTGGGGTGAGCTGTGACCAGGAGCTGTCTGCGGAGCCCACAGTGACGTCCGGAGAAGGCGCACGTGCCCCGAGGGCTCCTCGCTTGTGTGCACGTTAGGGGCATTTGGATGCCCCCCTGGGGAAGAGAGGTCACACGACATCAGAACGGCAGGAACCGGCGGGAAGACGCCCCTTACCTTTCACTGTTCTTTTTGCCACTAGAAGAACTGCTGGTGGATCCCGTGCGGTTCCGGTTTCCTTTGGAATCCCCATAGCTTTCCCTTCGACCGCCAGGAGACACCCGTTCGGAAGAGCTGGTCCTCTTGATGGTACTGAAAGTGCGAAGGAAATGACAGTGAAATGACAGAGAAATCCTTCCCGGAGTGGTTTTGTCCTGCTGCTGAATACGGAAATATATACACAGAACATCCTATTTCCATGCGGATATTTAAAAGATGGCCTGGTTCTAAATTCCTTACTACAAAGATCAATAATTTTTTCAGAATGTCACTTGGGATCTGTGCTTCTACTCATTGCCTTTGTAATAGTTAGTGAAGTTCAGGTCATCGGGGAAGTTGAAAGGTCCCAACTCCAACAATACCATGAGTATTAGTACCATGAATATTCATGGCTACCATGACGACGACGGCCTTAGCGGGAGGTGACCCTGCCCCAGTGCAGGCTTCAGTCTAGACCAGTGGTGCTCAACCAGGGGTGACTCCGCCCTCCAGGGACACTTTGGCTTGCCACAGCTGGGGGAGCAGGGAGGGCTGCTGCATCTAACGGGTGGACGCCAGGGGTCGGACGGGTATAGCAGCAGCCACTGCGACAGCTAAGTCACTTCGGTCTGTCTGCCTCTGAGACCCCAAGGGCTGCAGCCTGCCAGGCTCCTCTGTCTGTGGGATTCTCCAGGCAAGAACACTAATCCACTTAGAGAGAGTCGCCGTGCCCTCCTCCAGCGGATCTTCCTGACCCAGGGATTGAACGCACGTCCCTTACATTGGGAGGTGGATTCTTTACCAGTAGTGCCACCTGGGAAGCCCCAGATACCCTTCTAAAGCCCACGAGAACACTATGACAAGACGGTCCAGACTCAAATCTCAGCGGTGCTGCTGCTGAAGAACTCTGGTCTAAAGGCACACGCGGGACAAACACAATCCACTCTCTGTGGGAGGCCGCGTTTAGAGGGGGTCCCACGCAAGTGCTTACTTCCTTCTGTGTAACCAGAGGGCCTAGAGTAGTTGGAAGATTGCTGCAGGATGTCTAGGGAAGACTTCCTGAAGACTGTGAATTTCTGGGAGAGAGAAAATCAGTGCCTTGGATATGCTGCAGTTACGCAATAGGCAGGAGCCTGTCCTAGGAAAAGGGACACCCCCTGCACAGGAACCCACAGCAGTGAGGGGCCAGTTAGCCAGGGCAGGGGCTGTAGCTTGATGGTCTGCTCTTGGAGCCTGGATGCGTGCTACAGACAACCTGTATTTTTTTTTAATCTTCATCATTAGGTCATGTGTTTCCTGAGATCTCATCTCATTTATCATTCTTGTATTCTTTGCAGAGTCTAGTAGAGAAGCTTGACAAATATTTATTAAATGAAAGGATGAAATAAATGAAACAATACATGGGAGTGTCACACGGACAAAGGATCACAGAGAGATGCCACCATTTAGCACCTGCTCCATGAGAAAAAAAGAAAAGCAGGGTGAATGGAGGTGCTGCTCCCTGGTAGGACTGTGTGTTGGAGGGGTCTGGCATGGATGCAGAGAGTCAAAGGTGCAGGTGGGTGAGAACCTAAGTCTGCAACCCAGGAGGGGCTCAGGACACCAATGTCAGCGGGGGTTACTGAACCATGGACGCAGAGGGCATCTGCTTGTGGGAAGGAAAGAAGATGAAAATGAGGAGAATCTTTGCCTCCTGGGAAAGAGAAATGAGGTGGACGAGGTGGGCTGAAGAACTGCCACGGGAATCTCAGAAGGCAGAGAAACCTGGAGAGACCAGAGAAGCAAGAACCCGGGGAGGATGGTTAAGGTGCTGGGGCTGTGGGTAGAGGAGGGGACCTTGATGATGGAGTCTCAGAGGCTCCAGTGAGCATGGAGCCAGGAGAGGGTGCATGGGACCCGAAGTTCCATCAGGAGACAGGAGCCCAGGAGCCCGAGACAGCGAGGCTACTGCCGCTGCGCTAGACGTGCCCTCCTTTCTCACAATGAAATAGAGAACGTGCAAGAGCTTTGCACATGGGATGCCCCTGCTGTCTTCCCTTCATTCCCTTTTCCTTCTCATCTCTGCCTTCCTTCCAGCCAATTTCAGTCCTTCTTCCTCTGTCATGTCCAACCAGTCAGTAAAGAAGCTCTTAGCATGTTTTTTTAAAACTGTAGGGTGTATTGGTTTTTGAAAAAAACATCTTGTTCTCTGAGTGAGCGAACATAAATGGGATGAGCATAATCACAGTGACTGGAAGACACTTTCTGCGTAGGCTCTTCGGTCACCGAGGGAACTCTGAATTGACAGCACCGGGATCTCACGGCTGGGATCCACACGGCTGTGCCTTAAGAGCAAATGTGAATTTTCAGAATACTCAATTTGAGGACAAGGAAATTACAGCTCTTGGGAGAGCATTACACTTCTGAAATTTAGGATTGAAGTCTAAAAATTACAGAAGGCTTTGTGCTAAAGTTCAAGATTTTCCAGTGACGATAAACACCAAGCTCAGTTCATGTCTCGAGAGTGTTCTCTGCTGAGCATCTGACATGAGGCTCTCAGGCACCCCGCCTTGGCAGCTGGCAGCCTCCAGCGTCACCTCTGTGGCGTCCTTGTGGGAGTTCAGGGCAAGTTCATGGCAATTTGAAAGCTTGTATAAAGCACCCTTAAAGAGCTGAAACACCGTGATTGTTAATCATGATAGCAAACGTTAGCCGATTTGCTAATAATTAGCACTCAACCTAGCTCCTGGAAGAGTTAAGAGGGGAGATCAATGATGAAACCGTGGGCAGCAACAGTTCACATCTATTGAAGAGTTTTGCATTTCATACGCATCACTGAATTTAAACCTCAAATCCCCAGTGAATGTATCATCATTCCTATTCTACAGACTTTATTTTCCTGAGCTCCAAGATCACTGCAGACAGTGACTGCAGCCATGAAATTAAAAGATGCTTGCTCCTTGGAAGAAAAGCTACGACACACCTAGACAGCATATTAAAAAGCAGAGACATCACTTTGCCACCAAACATCCGTATAGTCAAAGCTATGGTTTTTTCAGTTGTCATGTATGGATGTGAGAGCTGGACCATAAAGAAGGGTGAATGCCAAAGAATTGATGCTTTGAACTGTGGCACTGGAGAAGACTCTTGAGAGTCCCTTGGACTACAAAGAGATCAGATGAGTCCATCCTAAAGGAAATCAAACCTGAATATTCATCGGAAGGACTGATGCTGAAGCTGAAGCTCCAATACTTCGGTCATCTGATGCAAAGAGCTGACTTACTGGAAAGACCCTGATGCTGGGAAAGACTGAGGACAGGAAGAGAAGAGGGCAACAGAGGATGAGATGGTGGGATGGCATCATTGACTCAATGGATTTGAGTTTGAGCAGACTCTGGGAGACAGTGAAGGACAGGGAAGCCTGCTGTGCTGCAGTTCTTGGAGTTGCAAAGAGTCAGGTGTGAGCGAGCCGCTGAACAACAACAACAACAGATGGGGGGATAGCTTCAGGGTATAAAGTCAACCGGCTGTGGTCACTTGCCCCTAGCTCTCTGCTGAATCTCTTAGTTAGCAACACCTAGGGAACACTCTGATGATCCAGTAATTAGGGCCCCAAGTTTTCACTGCCAAGGGCCCCGGTTCAATCTCTACTCAGAGAATTAAGATCCTATAAGCCACATGGCGGCCAAAAATAAACAGAGACCACCTGCAAGTTATGAACATGGAACACATGGGTTTTGAGGACCTGTTGAACAGAGGTGCTGAGTGTCTAAAAATCCAGGGAAGGTTGGCAAGGAGTAGATGTATGCATACGCACGGCTGAGTTCCTTTGCTGTCCACTCGGAACTATTACAACACTGTTCACTGGCTGTATTACAATATAAAATAACAAGTTTAAAAAATCCACCAAAGGTCAGTAAGTAATAACAGCTATGTGATTTAAGACTTGAGCAATGGCAGGCATCAGGTAAGACCCTCTAAGCGACTACACTAGAAGGCAGGTGAAACTAGCAAGCAGCATCAGCGAGGGCTACATCGGAAATCTAAGTACCCCTCACTCGGCCGTTGGTCTGTTCAGTGTGTAAGCACTGAGAAGGCTCACAGACCTGTTTAATCTATGTATGAGAGGCATGGAAACAAAGCAGAATAAACATGAGTGTGGTAATAAAAGCATGGAAAATTATTTTGGTAAATGTCAATAAATTACAGAATATACTGAGCATTAAAACAGGAAAACATTTCGGTCTGCATATATAGACTTGGGTATAATCCATCACAACCCTTTCAAGATATTTGTTATTTGCACATTTGCATTAACATGTTAATCTTTTTTTTTTTAATCTACTATTGTTGTATACTCAAGAACAAGAAATTTCCTTTTGAGAGCCAAGGGCTCTTATGAATTAAAGAGGACTTACTAGGACTCAAAGCCAAGGACAGAAAATAGAGCTTGAAGACAAGACACTTGCAGGGACAAGGGCGGTCAGAAGGAGTTAATACTGTAAACACTCTGTGAGGAGCCTCCTGCAATAACCAGCAGGAGGTAACCAAAGAAGTTATGCTCCCTCAGGACAGCAAGGGAAAAACCACGCTCTTTATTTTCAAAGTGGTAGAAGTGCTAGCTTGGGAGAGAACGTATAATCACACATTTTTTAGTGCTTAAGGCAAGTACATCTGGTGTAGAAAAGCACTAATACCATCATTTCTTCTTTTCCCTTCTGCTCTCGGCCCCCACTCCCAACTCCATACTTTCTAAGTTCTGAAAACGTACTCATACTTTATACTACACTGCAGTTGCATTCAATGGCTTTTGCTGACTTAAACTAAATTTCAGATGTAAAACTTTATCTCCGCAAATGGAGAGCGGAGGAAAAGTGGCCATCTTTTTTCTCAAGGTTAGATAGTAACTCTAAGTGTAATAAGCTACCATGACTGATGTCTTTCTTTCATTATGCGATCTGGAACCAAGAATTAGCTTTCCAAAATCTTGGGGGAAAGATCCCAAACTTTTACAATTGAGAAAAAAAATATGAATCTTAAGGGGAAGCTTGTATGCGTGACCAGAGATTTTCTAATGAGGTCATCTGTCATGACAGCTGGAGTGATTAACACTAGATTAGAAGAATTATCTACTTGACAAACGCAGGCAGGAAATGGCAACCACTCCAGCATTCTTGTCTGGAGAATCCCTTTGACAGAGGAGCCTGGTGGGCTACAGTCCATGGGGTCATAAAGAGCTGGACACAACTGAGCACACGCTCGACAAATACTTGGAATCAACTGATGCTGGGCGCTGTGCTGAGCACTGGCAAGTCAACAGGGACCAGAACTAACCTGGCTTTTGTCCTGCAAGAGTGAGGTAACTGTGACAGACTGAGGTCACACACTTCAATAATTAAGAAGCGCTAAAGACATCATTGTAACAACAACAACAAAATAGGTATCTTCTAAGAAGGCTGGTGGTCTTAGAGAATTTGACACCTGAAGATAAGTTGTTTTTTCTTTTTTCTATCATATGAAGTCAACCACCTGAGCCGAGGGGGCTTCCCTGGAGGCTCAGATGGTAAAGAATCCACCTGCAAAGCAGGAGACCTGAGTTCAATCCTTGGGTTGGGAAGATCCCCTGGAGAAGGGAATGGCTACCCGCTCCAGTATTCTTGTCTGTAAAATTCCACGGACAGAGGAAGCCAGAAGGCTACAGTCCATGGGGTCGCAAAGAGTCACTGGGCGACTAACATTTCACAACCTGAGCCCAGAGTGGGAACTGCATTCTTTCTGATCAGAGGGTAGGTGCCAATTCATCTTCCTCTGTTCAACAGCAAAATACTCCCATCTCTAATTTTGCTGCAGAGATCAGACTCAGAATATGAATTTAACATATACATCTCAGTGGGTCTCAATGATAAATATATTAGAAAAACAAAACAACAACCCGAAGTGGATTTAAATCCTTAAGCACCTGGCGCTGACTTCGGGGCTTTCACAAACACTGTATTGCTAATGAGTGCAGCTATTTTTCCAAAGGACTGTTAGCTGTTTTGTTTGGAAACCATGGATATTTACCATACTATCTTCCAATTGGAGCGGAGCATTTAAAAAATAATGCTCTCTTTTTGCACCAGTTTTGTTCTTTTGATCTCTCTTCTCACAGCTCTGCCCTATTGTAAAGCTCTACTTAGGGGTGGAAAGAATGAGTGATTGTCTCCGTTTTGAGCCAGTGGGAATGTTATTCTATTGTCAGCTTCAGCATCCCCACTGAGCAAGGTATGACCTACAACGTCTTCCCGGTTTCTCTGCCTTTTCTTCTTTGACTAATGGAAACAAAGCTTTTCCCAAGGATTCCAAATCAAGCCCCCAATCGAAGTCTTAATTGGCAACACAAAGCACAACCCCTGGGTGCTGGACAATTTCCAAAGGGGATTTTGTTCTTCAGTACTAGGCTGAAAAAACCCGAGAAAAGAAAACAAACGTATACCCATCCAGACGCCACAGACGCCCCAGTTCATTTAATTTAGAACTCTGATTACAGAAAAATTCTAACACGATTGTACATGTATTTTAAATGGCTTGGAGGTTGTTTTACTCCTAACAGTCAGAATGCCCAGCTTGCTTCTGTTTTCAAAACTCTCTCTCCTCAGGAGAGATCTATAGGAACTTTATCACAGAGTAACTGTTAACACGCCACTGTTTGGGTTTCCAACTTCCAGATGGATGAGAATTCACATCCACGGAAGCCCATATAAGGAAAAGAAACAAAATAACTGAATCACTACACCCTATGCTAAAACCAAGAGTCTCAGACAATCTAGAAAACTGCGTATTTCTAGTTGACTGCTAAACAACAGCTTGTCAAATGACTATGACTGATCATTTTGTAAACTGAAAAGTCTCCAGAGGACTAAGAATATGTATAGGAGGAAGGTTATTGCCTAAATGCTAACATACAGGGATTTCCCAGTGGTCCAGTGGTTAAGACTTCACCTTCAGCGCAGGGGTGCAGATTCAGTCCCTGGTCTGGGAACTAAGATCCCACATGTCTCATGGCCAAAAAGCCAGAACATAAACAACACAAGCAATGTTGTAACAAGTTCAATAAAGATTTAAAGTTGGCTGATATAAAAAAAAATCTTTCTAAAGTGCCAGTAGACACACATATATAAAGTATGCATGCTTAGTTGCCCAGTATTTGCTCAGTGATCCTCTGGACGGTAGCCCATCAGGCTCCTCTGTCCATGGGATTTCCCAGTTAAGTAAGAATACTGGAGCAAGTAGCCATTTCCTTCTCCAGGGGATCTTCCCGATCCAGGAGTCTGAGTCTCCTGCGTCTCCTGCTCTGCTGGTGGATTCTTTACCCACTGAGCCACTGGGGCAGCCCGTATCAAATATGATGGTTACCAATTATCCTCCCTTCCTTTTTTCCTTGGAAGATAATATTGCTGAGGACGAGCGCTGTCCATGAGAGCCTTCATACCTGGAGGAGCAGAGGACCCAGGCCTTCTCACAGCACAGGCCTGGGTCCTGACCTGGGGGCTCAGGGCCTGCAGCCCCTTATCAATGGGCAGGTCTGTCTCAGAGATGCAAGCTGCTGGCATCTCTGCTCAGTCACCCTCACCCTTGCCTGCTGCTCCTGCACTCTCGGGACTTCTCAGAACATCACCATTTCTAACGAGCATCATCCACACAAGGGCACACAAGAGGGATGGTTTCCAAAGAGTAATTATATGGAGTACTTTTTTTTATAAGGAAATGCAAGCACTGACCTGGAAATCTTTGCAAGAACCAGCCCATCACAGTGAAAGGAGCATAGCTCTGGGGCCAGACAGACCTGGGTTTGAGCCCATGTTCTCTCCACTCACTTGATCCCAGACCAGTTACTTCACTTCTCTGAGCCTCAGTTTACCCATTGGCAAAACAGGGATAATAATACATCCCTTGGAAGGCTGTTTTGAGGATTAGTGATAATGGCATTAAAAGCTTGGTGCTTTGTAGGCTTTTATTATACTATCGTCAAAAATGATTTCTGCCATCATCACTGATTTAAAGAGGGGCTGAAACTCCACTGAGCCTTTTTATCTCTGTGAAAAAGTAGACAGCATATTAAAAAGGAGAGACATCACTTTGCTGACTTTGACCACAGTCAAAGCTATGGTTTTTCCAGTAGTCATGTATGGATGTGAGAGGTGGACCATAAAGAAGGCTGAGCACCAAAGAACTGATGCTTTCAAACTGTGATGCTGGAGAAGACTCTTGAGCATCCCCTGGACTGCAAGAGGATCGCACCAGTCAATCCTAAAGGAAATCAACTCTGAATATTCATTGGAAGGACTGATCTTTCCAAGCTGTAATACTTTGGCCAACTGATGCCAAGAGCCAACTCACTGAAAAATACCCTAATGCTGGGAAAGATTAAGGGCAAGAGGAGAAGGGGATGACAGAGGATGAGATGGTGGGATGGTATTACTGACTCAATGGACATGAGTTTGAGCAAGTTCCGGAAGATAGTGGAAGACAGAGAAGCCTGATGTGCTGCAGTCCATGGGGTTGCAAAGAGCTGGACGTGACTGAGTGACTGAACAAAAACAAATCAATTAGATTCTGCAGCAGAGTACTAGTTACTCTGGATCAAACGCAGAGGCTTCTACAAAAACAAAGGGCAGGAATACTTGGCATAAGCTCTCAGGAAATGAACCGAAAGCTAGAAATTCTATCTGCATTTCAAATTTTACTTTTATCATGCTTTGCTCCAAAAATTTTTTTTATTTTACTTAAACTCCAAACGCATAAAGAGATATCAATTATAAAAGTGAGTTTTCAAGAATAAAGACAAGAAGCTCATTTTTCATTAACTATTTGCTACCTTAAAAAGTCAACCTTGAAATTAAACAACCCACTCTTCAACAGCCAATGGGTTAAAGAAGAAATCACAAGAGAATTTAGAAAATATCTAGAGACAAATGAAAACAAACAAAAAAGATTCCAAAACGAGTGGGATGCAGAGAGCAGTACTAATAGAGAAGTTTATCGCTATGAAAACACAGAAAGATCTCAAATCAACAAATTAACTTTACTTCTACTTCTCAAGGAAGTAGGAAAAAACAACAATAAATAAAACCAAAAGTTAGCAGAGGGAAAGTAAAAATAAAGATTATAGCAGAGATAAACAAAATAGAGAAAAGAAAAACAATAGAAAATAACAAGAAACCAAGAGTTGATTTTTTGGAAAGACCAATAAAAGCGCAAACTCCTCCATGAAACTAGAAAAAAAAGAGAAGACTGAAATAAGTAAAATTAGAAACAAGAGAATATTACCACTCATGTCACAGAAATGAAAAGGATTATGAGACTACTATGAATAAGAAATGCCTTTGAACCGTGGTGCTGAAGAAGACTCTTGAGAGTCCCTTGGACGGCAAGGAGGTCAAACTAGTCAATCCTAAAGGAAATCAACCCTGAATATGCATTGGAAGGACTGATGCTGAAGCTGAAGCTTCAATACCTTGGCCAATACTTTCTTCTGATGTGAAGAGCTGACTCACTGGAAAAGACCCTGATGCTGGGAAAGACTGAAAGCAGAAGGAGAGGAAGGCGGCAGCAAATGAGATGGTGGGAGGGTATTACCAGTGCAACGGACATGAGTCTGAGCAAACTCCAGGAGACAGCGAAGGACAGGGAATCCTGGCGTGCTGCAGATCACGGGGTTGAAAGAGTAAGACCCAAATGAGCAAGTGAGTAACAACTACCAAACTGAATTTATCAGCACATTCAAAGGATTACATACCACGAGCAGGTGGGTATTCCACCTGGAATGCAAGGACCGTTCAATATAAGAAAATTAATACAATACACCCCTTAACAGAAGGAGACAAAAATCACACCATCATCTCAACTGATGCAGAAAAAGCCCTTGACAAAATTGAACACCCTTCATAATAAAAACACTCAACCAAACAGGAAGAGAAGAAAACTACCGCAACATAGCAAAAGTCAACAAGGGACACTGAGAAGCCCACAGTGAGTATCGTACTCAGTGGTGAAAGACTGAAAGCGCTTCCTCTAACGCCAGGAATAAGGCAAGGATACTCCCTCCCGCCACTACTATCGAACACAGTACTGGAAGTTCAAGCCAGAGCAATTATACACGAAAAAGAAGTAAGAGGCATCCAAAGTTGGAGAAAAGAAAGTGAAATTATCTCTGTTTGCAGATGACATGGTTTTACATGTAGAAAACCCTAGAGATTTCACAGAAAAACTGTTACAACTGATAAACAATTTCACTAATGTTACTGAATACAGAAAACAAAACACAAAAATCACTTTCATTTCTATTCACTAACAATGACCAATCTAAAAAGGAAATTAACAACCCCATTTATAATAGCATCAAAAAGGACAAAGTACTTAGGAACAAACTCAACCAAGAAGTTGAAAGACTTATAGACAGAAAACTATTAAACACTGCTGAAAAAATCAAAGGAGATACAAAGAAATGGTAAGTCATCCTCTGTGGGATTAGAAGACTTAGTATGTTAAAGTGTCCATACTACCCAAAATGATTTATAGATTCAATGCAATCCCTATCAAAATACCAACGGCATCATTTGTAGAAAAAAATTCTAAAATTCATATGAAATCCCAAGGGGTCCAAATACCCAAAACAATCTTGAAAAAGGAGAACAAAACTGGAGGACTCACATTTCCTGATTTCAAAACATACTACAAAGTAACAGTAATCAAGACAGCCCGGTACTGAAATAAAGATAGATGTTATCATTGTCTTAGTTGCTAAATCGGGTCAGACGATTATGACCCCAGTGGATTGTAGACCGCCAAGCTCCTCAAAAGTAAAATGGTGCAATCATTAAGGAAAACATATGACGTTTCTCAAAAAGTTAAAAATTGAATTATTAAGTTGGTGCAGACATAATTGCAGTCTCAGACTGTGAATTTCACATCATTACAACTAGGCTCAATCATGTCTTTATCAAACAAAATAGGAGCCAGTGCAATCAACGCATTTTTGCCCATGAGAAATGAGTGTTTATTCCTGCCGTGTAAAAATCCATGCTTTGGGACTTGAGGAACTCTTGGAAAGCATTTTCTGCCTCCTGCTGGCTGTGGAAGTGTTTTCCCTGCAAAAAGTTGTTGAATGCTTGAAGTTGTGGTAGTCAGTTGGTGAGAGGCCAGGTGAATACGGCAGAGGAGGCAGAACTTTGCAGACCACTCTGTTCAACTGTCGAAGCACGGGTCGTGTAGTGTGAGGCTGGCCACTGTCGAGGAACAGAACTGGGCCCATTCTTTGGACCGATGCCGGCTGCAGCCACTGCAGTTTTCGGTGCGTCTCATGGATTTGCTGAGCGTAGTTCTCAGATGCAATGGTTCCACCGGGACTCAGAAAGTTGTAGTGGACCAGACGGGCAGCAGACCACCAAACAGTAACTGTGACAGTTTTTTGGGTGCAGGTTTGGTTTTGGGAAGTGTTTGGAGTTTCTTCTCGGTTCAGCCACCGAGCTGGTCATTGCCTGTTGTATAAAATCTACTTTTCATTGCATGTCACAATCTGAGAAATGGTCCGCTGTTGTGCAGAAGAGAAGACAACATTTCAAAATAATGATTTTTTTGGCTTTTGGACAGCTCATGAGGCACTCACTTACAGAGCTTTTTCACCTTTCCAATTTGCCAAATGACTGGGGAATGGTCGACTCTGAGCTCTTGGGCAACTTCTCATGTAGTTTTAGAAGGATCAGCTTAGACGATCCTCTCAACTGGTTATTGTCAGCTTCCAACGGCCAGTCACTGTGCCCCTCGTCTTCAAGGCTCTCGTCTCCTTGGCGAAACTTCTTGAACCACCACTGCACCGTACATTTGTTAGCAGTTCCCGGGCCAAAGGCAGTGTGATGTTGTGAGTTGTCTCCACTACTTTGTGACCCATTTTGAACTCGAATAAGAAAACTGCTTGAATTTGCTTTTTGTCTAATATCATTTCCCTAGTCTAAAATAAATATAAAATAAACATCAAGTAATAAGTCATTAGCAAAAAACATAAAGCAAGAAATGCTCATTAAAATAATATATAACACAACCACATTTATTTAAGAATGTATTCCCATATCAAATGGCCAATTCAGCAATGCAAAACTGCAATTACTTTTGTACCACCCTAACACCAAATGATTTAACAATTTACTTTGGGGTATATACCCACAAAGATTTCAAAGCAGGATCTCAAAGAGATATCTGTACACCTACATTCACTGCAGCATTATTCCAATAGAGGTGGAATAACCCAAATGTCCATCAACACAAATGGATGAAGAAAAGGTGGTATATATATGCACAACAGAATGTTATGCAGCCTTAAAAAAGAAGGAAATCCTGACACAAGCTGCAATGTGAATGAACTTTGAGGATATTATGTTAAGTGAAATAAGTCAGCCACAAAAGGATGGATACTGTGTGATCCCGCTCATATGGAACATCTGATGGTGTCAAAATCATAGACACAGAAAGGAAAAGCATGATCACCAAGGGCTCTGGGGAGGACTTACTGTTTAAGAGGTATAGTTTCAGTTTTGCAACATGAAAAAGTTCTGGAGATCTGCAGTAAAGCAACGAGAATATCCTTGACGCTACTGAACTGAACACTGAAAACAGCTAAGGTGGTAAAGTTAATGTGATGTGTTTTTTGTTGTTGTTGTTGTTTTTCCACAATGAAAAAAAAAATAAAGGAAGAAATGGTAACAGATGGCAACCTGAAACTTAAAAAAAAGAACTGTCAGCCTTACAACGTCCAGGTGAATAAAAGACGGTCTGTATCTCTTGCTGCCAGTTAGGATCCAGAAGGTCATTTCATGTTGATTATAAATAAATGATTTAAGTAAGTAATAAAAAGGTATGAAAGGAGGCCAAGAATTTCATTTAAAAAGCCCTGCAAAATCCATTTTCTCAGAATTCACAAACAATAAGAGCTCTGTCTGATGAAGCACCGTGCAAATTTGCTCAATGAAGAGTCTCTGTAGAAGCACTATGTATCTAAAAGATAAGATGGGACTGCTGTATTTTCGTTCTGAGTCACAATGCAGCCTCAGATCTACTCTCATCAACCTATGGGGTACCCCAGCGCATGGCAGGGCACACTTACCCTGAATGCCCAGCACCCATGAGGCAGGTAGCATTCCAATGAATGCTACAAGTTCTTAGAACAAGCCCATGAGGTAGCATTGCAGCAGAATTTCTTTACGACTTTCTGTGCCATATGACCAACAGGTGTTTTGTTTTTCAGGGCATAAAAATTTGGAAAAGTAGGCTGGCATATAAAATCTATAATTTTAATATGACAATTGTGAAACTAAAAAAGTTAAGAGCAACCTACACGCTATCTGACAAACATCAACAGCTGAAACTCCACTGTTAAGTGCCATCCAAATTTTACTGACAAAAGTTTAAGCTCAGTACAGCAATCTGCATTTTGCTATATTCCAAGCCCTTGGGACCTGCGAACAGCATATTCATTTTTTGTATAGGTTATACTCCCACTTTTTTTTTTTTTAATTAAAAGTGAAGTTTAAGCAATAACACAAAATGGTACACTGTGGCTTTAGTGAATGAGATTTCAGACTCTGTGATTATATCTGGAAAAAAAAAGCAGAATAATAAATCAACATGGTTTCTATTCTGGCAACACACCAAATATTGTGCTTTCACAAGCTTTAACTCAAAGGAGAAATATTCAAGTGTCATACAAAAGACTAATGCTTATTTCAGCATTTGAGTTGCCACAGCTTTCATGGAAGGCGCCTCTTGCCTACCTTTTGGCTGTGGCAGGCACAGCGGTTTCTCTCCTGGCCCCTGGGGGCGCTGGCAGGGAGCCACTGGGTTTCTTTGGTACCACAGTGCCGTTGTTGACGGTGGTTCTTAAAGGCAAGGTCTGCACCAGTGGTTTGCTGGAAGACAAGCAGAAAAGGCAATTAGAACCTTTCCCTTTTCAAGGGAACTTTATGGGACTTAAGGTAACGTAGAAAGAGAAAGGGCATCCGTTTCAAAATGCTAGCAGAGTCGATAAAGGTACAAAGACAACTCTGAAACAACAAACCCAGTCACTCAGAAAGGACCACTCAGGAGGGACCTACGTGTAACCTGTAAAACGGCAAAACTTCTAGATGAAAACACAGGAGAAAACTCTGTGTGACCCTGAGTTTGCTGATGAGTTTTTAGATATAACACCAAAAGCACATCCATGAGAGAAGAAAAATTAACAGCTTAGGCCTCATTAAAATGAAAAAAATTTTTTGCTCTATGAAAGACATTGTTAAGAGGATGAAAAGACAATTCCTAGACTGGGGAAAATATTTGCATTCACATATCTGATGATATTGTATACAGAATAGGAAAAGAACTCTTAAAATTCAACAGAAAGAAAATGAATAGCCCAATTTAAAAAAATGGGCAAAAGATCTGAACAGACACCCCACCAAAGAATATATACAGATGGCAAATAAGCATATGAAAAGATGCTCAACATCTTCTGTCATTAGGGAAATGCAAATGAAGACAATAATGAGATATGTCTATTCCACCTATCAGGAGGGCCAGAGTCCAGGACAGGAGGCAGAGCAACAGGAGCTCTTCTTCAGAGCCGCTGGGAATGCAAAATGGGGCAGCCCTCTTTGGAAGACAGTCTGGCAGTTTCTTACCAAACTAAGGCTTATAAACTTTACCACCGTGGTTGTTGCTTAGTTGCTAAGTCGTGTCTGACTCTTTTGCCACCCCATGGGCTGCAGCCCACCTGGCTCCTCTGTCCATGAGACTTCCCAGGCAAGAACACTGGAGTGGGTTTGCCATTTCCTTCTCCAGGGGATCTTCCTGACCCAGGGAGCGAACCCATGTCTCCTGCATTGGCAGGCGGATTCTTTGGCACTGAGCCACCTGGGAAGCCCCACGTTTTACCATAGGATCCAATAACGTTCTGGACACTAACTATTTACCCAACTGATCTGAAAACTTATGCCTACACAAATCCTGCATTTAATATTTGCTGCTGTTCAGTTGATAAGTTGTGTCCAGCTCTTTGCGATCCCATGGACTGCAGCATGCCAGGCTTCCCCGTCCTTCACTATTTCCTGGAGTTTGCTCAAACTCAGGTCCGTTGAGTCGGTGATGCCATAAAGCTGTCAAAACTGGAAGCAACCAAGAAGTCCTTCAGTGGGTGAGGGGTAAACAAACTGTGGTCAATGCGGGCAACGGAGTAGGATTCAGTGACAACAGGAATGAACCAATCCATGCAACTGTGGATGAATCTTAAATCCAAATTGCCAAGGGAAAGGAGCCAGTCTGAGAGGCTATACGCTTATAAAAAGTTAAACTATAGGGACAGAAACTGGATCAGAGGTTGCCAGAGACTGGAGATGGTGTGGCTGGGTGAAGCACAGAGGCTCTTCGGGGTGGCAAGGCTATTTTGTATGAGACTGTAATGGTGGACGTATGACACTACGCAGCTGTCAAAACCCACAGATCCTTCTATTATTTTATTAAGAGTGAGCCCTAATATATGCAAATAATGCTCAGTTAGGAGAAGGGGGAACCCCATGATGGAATGCAGATTGTGACAAAAGAATCTACCCAACCGCGTTAGAAATACACAATACAACCTGACGGAAGCGGGTGGAGAGGAAAGGGGCCAACAGAGGGATTTTGGAAATGAGTAGAGACTAGAAGACTACAAAAGGAACTGCACGTAAGTGCTGTATTCCAATAACAGCTGGCAAACTTGCTTCCCGTGGGGCCATGGTTAACAGTTCTGAAACCACAAAGTGTGAACACGAGAACTGGACAACTGGTAGATGCCCCAGAGGAAGGTGGGAACCGGCTTCTGGCTACTGGAGAGGAAGACGACAGACAGACCAGCAAAGGGGAGGGCTAGAATGAACCAGGAGGAATGGAGCGGAGGAGGAGGCAGCAGTGTGAACTCACGTCTAGCTTAACAAAACAGAGACACACAGGTCCCTGCAGAGACATCTATGTCCTAGCTCTGCCTGCTGAGAGGCCCAGGGCCCACGCATTGGTTTCTGATCCCACTCTACAACAGAAGGAATCAGGGACCCTTGGGGAAAAGCCTGAAACTAGGGCTGGGACAGGGAATATCCAATACGAGCCTGGAGCATCTTATGGCACCAGAAAGTAAGGACGTGCTCACAAAACCCACCCTGATGGGGGCGGGGTGTGTGGCAAAGGGACACAGGAACCAATGGGAAGAGCCAAAGCTGGACTACTCTGGGCCACAAAATAAATAATGCAGTGGTGGATTATACCCCAAACGATCAAATAAATATCCACAGGCTCACACTGATACAGATACATGATGGAATAAACACCCGAGGAGGACACACGCCCAGGCAGGAAAGTTCCAAATAATTTACGTGGATACTTTGTCCTTCAGGTACTGGGGCATATTCTCTGCCCCTTAAGTGTGGCCTGTGCACACTGGCTTCCCCCTAAACCACGCAGTGTGGAGGTGTGACAAGGAGGAGAACCCCGACAAACGCACCTCAGCCAGGTAATCGAGGTGAACGTCCACAGCGGCAAGTCACGCAGACGGGACGCACCCCCAGCAGATGCGATGAGGGCACCACCGTGTCTCTGCGGTCCTTCTCCCTAAACCCGCCCCGAGTCTAATCGGGAAAAAGGCATCAGACAAACCCAAATTGAAGGACAGTACTCTGCACAACTGTCAAGGCTAAACAAGAACAAGGAAAATCTGCGAAACTGCCAGTCCAGGGGAGCCTAAGAAGGCGCTATGACTAAATGTAATCCCAGATGGGATCCCAAGACACAAGGGATAAACTAAGGAAATCTGGATGCGGTATGCCCTTGACTGACAATTACGTATCAGTACCGTTCCATCAGTGGTGACAAACATCCTGATGTAACAATAGGTGAAACTGCGTGCAGGGGATACAGGAACTCTGGTCTGTTTGCAACTTTTCTGTAAATCTAAAACTGTTCTAAAATAAAAGTTTATTTTAAGGTACTAGCAGAATTTATTTTGTTCATCCTCAAGTTAAATTTGCCTCAGAGGAGGCCCTTAAAAATACCACCGATGACAAACTGCCTAGAGTGCCAAAATTTCAATACACTGAGACTTTTCAGTCCCAAAAGCAGAGGGCCAGCCCACCTTCTCTCTTTTTTTTTAAATTGTGAAAGAGCATTTAAAGAGCACAGTCGGACCCCTCTGGCCACAGCAGGGCACCCTTCTCCACCCCCTCCAAGCTCTCTCTCTCCCCTCATTCTCTGAGCACCTGCCCCAGCCAGGGACCGTAGTCCAGTGCTTGGAGCGAATATTCCTCAAGGAAAATACCAGTGCTGCAAAACAGAGATGCTAAACCTTGTCTCACACACACAGTCTGCTCCCATGCTGATGTCCACTCTCTGCCAGGACAGAACCTTCTCCAGAAGAAACACCATCCATGCCTCATCTCCACCTCCCCTCTCTACTTCACCTACTATTTCAGTCTCCATTTTGTCGGTCTTTTTAAAAAATATATGTACTACTCTGCTGGTGGTGTCCTCCCTGAGATTTATGTTCACCCAGGACCTCAGAATGTGACCTTATTAGGAAATGGGATCTTTGAGGCCCTGCTGCTGCTCCTTAACCTCTCTGTTGTTTCTGATTCTTTTGTGACCCCCTGGACTGAAGCCTGCCAGGCTCCTCTGTCCATGGGATTCTCCAGGCAAGAATACTGGAATGGGTTGCCATTTCCTATCGCAGGGGATCTTCCCAACCCGGGGATCAAACCCACATCTCTTGCACCACACACAGATTCTTTACCACTCACGGCACCTGGGAAACCCAAATATAACTGGTTAAGGTGAGGTCACACTGGATTTGGGTGGGCCCTAAACCCAGTGACTCATGTCCTTACAAGAAGCCCATGTGTATATATGTACATTCAATGGAATATTACTCAGCCATAAAACAGAATGAAGTCATGTCATCTGCAGCACCGTGGACGGGGCTTGGAGATGACCATACAAGTGGAGGAAGTGAGACAGAGAAAGGCAAGTGTCACGTGATACCACTTAGATGAGGAATCTAAAACATGAGACAAATGGACTTACCTTCAAAACAGAGACAGGCCTACAGACCTTGAGAACAGCCTCGTGGTTGCCAAAGGGTGGGGAGAGGGATGCAACGGGAGCTTGGGGTGAGCAGATGCGAACCGTTAGGTATAGAATGGATAAGCAACAAGGTCCTACTGCGTAGCACAGAAGACTATATTCAGTATCCTGTGACAAACCATAACGAAAAAAACATCTATACATGAAAAAGAAAGTATATATAAAGAACTGAATCACTTTGCTTACAGCAGAGATTAAGGCAACACTGTAAATCAGCTATAGCTCAATAAGATCAATTAGGGGGAAAACAAAGAAGCCCATGGGAAGGTGCATAAGGAAGGGGCTCGCGTGTGAGACAGAAGCAGAGACGGGAGTGACGCACCCTCTAGCGGAGGACGGCCAGCAGCCATGGAAGGCGGGGGGCCCTGGCTCCATGGCACACCAGCCTCTATCTCGTAATTTCATGCTTGATTACGGGCTGCTGTTTCAAGTGGGCTAGTCTCATTTACACCCGGTTGGAGACGGTGAATCCCATGGACAGAGGAGCCTGGAGGGCTGCGGTCCATGGGGTCACAAAGAGTCGGACACAACTGAGCCACTTCCCTTTCACTTTTCACTTTCATGCATTGGAGAAGGAAATGGCAACCCACTCCAGTGTTCTTGCCTGGAGAATCCCAGGGACGAGGGGGCCTGGTGGGCTGCCGTCTGTGGGGTCGCACAGAGTTGGACACGACTCAAGTGACTTAGCAGCAGCAGAGAGGGTGAGACATTCGT
>SJXQ01011377.1:901679-921066 GCA_006408695.1 Aepyceros melampus
CTCCGTGTGCTTGGGAAGCGGGGCTGGACTCCACACCGAGCCCCATCAAGTGCCCACCGGGCCACAGGCTGGCAGGTAACTGGACCCTAAGAGCAGAGATGGTGCTGGGGGAGGAGCAGCTACACTCAGGGGGCGGGGTCACAGCCCACCTGGGGACCCGCCTGGAAGGAGTCAGGGGTACAGCCTCTGGCCTCACTCTCCCTCCCTCCAGACCCCACTGGGGATACTGCTGCTCAAACCTCACTGGAGCCGAGGGCGAGAGGCTGAAAGGTATGATCCGTACAGCCCCGCCCCTGGGGGCAGAGAGCTGGCTGGAGGAGGGTAAAGGACGTGGCGGGACTGATGGACGATGGCTGGCCCCTGCTCCTCTCCAGCATCTAAGCCAGGACCTGCCTCCCACACGCTTACATGCCCTCCAAGCCAGGCTGGGTGCCCCCGGGGCCACCACGGCCCCTGCTTTGTGTCACCTTCACGCGTCTAGTCCCGTCCACCCCATCACCCGCAGGCTCCACGAAGGCAGCATCTGTGCAATGCTGATGCGGAAGGGGTTCCACGTGCATCTGTTGATCAGACTGTGCTAAATTTCAAGAACAAAGATCCCGCTTCCAAGAAAAGGACTTGTGTGGCCATTTCCGACTCTTTTTGGCTGCGACACAAGGCATGCGGGATCCCTAGTTCCCTGACCAGGGATCAAACCTACATCCTCCGCAGTGGAAGTGCGGCATTTCAACCACTAGACTGCCAAGGAGATCCCCTCTGAGTCACTGTTTTCAATTTTTCCTTGTGTCATAATTTCAAAATTCAGTCTCATAATAATTGAGTACTGTTCTTCTCCCCAAAAGAGAGATGGGATTTTTAAAAGCCCATAAAAAGAACATCAATTGCATGCAGCAGGCCTTCTCAGAGGGCATAATAAACCTCACACATTAAACTATAATAGGGGAGCATCAAAAGCAAACAGAATTGTTAAAGCTGTAATGAGAAATCATAAAAGAAAAATAGCGGCTATGGAGAGGAAAGGGCTTCCCTGGTGGCTCAGATGGTAAAGAATCTGCCTGCAATGCAGGAGACTGGGTTTGATCGGGAAGATCCCCTGGAGAAGGAAATGGCAACCCACTCTGGTACTCCAGCCAGGAGAATTTCATGGACAGATGTCCTTGGCGGGCTACAGTCCAAAGGGTCGTAAAGAGTCAGACATGACTAAGCGACTTATGTTTTTTAGTGTGTATGTGTGTGTAGAGGAGGGGGAAAGAAGGAAGGAGAAGAAATGGTGGTCACTGCTGGAGTGACAAGAGGTTGCAAAGAGTCCCACTTTGACAGGATCCAATCACTGCTACATCCCTGTCGATACTATGCTCGGCCTGTGTCACCACTGACTTCTTGAATAGCATCACAACTACACCAATATGTTTGCTAAATACCTATTTTGCACAGAACATCACATGAGATTTCTTTCATGTCTTCATATCTAAACATGATTAGCCACTCAAGGAAAAAATGTTGCTGCCATAAAGAAAAGTTTTGAAGAAAAGTGTATTTCCCAATGTCCAATCTGAACAGGTACCAGCCTGGATGATGAGAATGGCAAGACACAAGAACAGCTACAATGAGTCATTTTCAGACAATCGATCTTGAAAACTGCCGAAGAGAAATACTACCAGGGAAGGAAGATTCAAACACAATTTCCAGCTCATCGGGTGTTAAGATAAATGGATCGCTGGCTTCGACGTGACACTGAGATATGAGATATTCTTCTGGTTCAGAAAAGCTATTTTAAAAATAATTATTTCCAGCTGATGCACTGGTGAAGCATCCGCCTGCCAGTGCAGAAGACGCAAGAGACCTAGGTTCGATCTCTGGGTTGGAAAGATCCCCTGGAGTAGGAAATGAAAATGCACTCCAGTATTCTGGCCTGGGAAATCCCATGGACAGAGGAGCCTGGTGGGCTACAGTCCCTGGGACTGCCAAGAGTCAGACATGACTGAGCACGTGCACACACATATATTTAATTGTTTTTAGACAAACAGTCCCTTGGCTGCACTCAATGATGAAATGCTCTAGTTTGGATACCAAAGTGCAACCTAGTATCCTGAATGCTGTGTGAGAAGAACTAAATGCAGGATTTCAGTTACAATCAAAGCTGCCCAAGGCGGACGAAGGGCCAGTGACTGTCCTCTCTGTATCCTGCACACACAGGCAGAGGGCGAGGAAGACCCCAGACAGTCCTCGTCGCCCAAACAGCCACTCTTTTACTGGTGCCCAGGTTGAGCGGAGGGAGGAGAGGACAGAGGGAGATCAGGTCTGGGAGACGGGGCCCAGAGCGTGAGGTCCAGAGTGTCCCAAATTGGCAGTGTGACAACAGGAAGACCCCCTGGGACCTGCTTCCCTAGTCCACACGGTAAAGACTTCATAAATGCTCGAAGGGTAGCTCTTTTTGCTCTGAAATCTAGGACCCTGATTCCTACAGTAGAGTGAGAAGAGTGTTCAGGAAAGAAACACTCGAGTTTCTATGTGACTTTACCACGCTGTGTAAGTTCTCTTAGACCCACTAACACACTGGAAGGGAAGGAGAGGAGCCAGCAGGCTGAAGTGGACAGGCCCTGCAGGGAGCAGAGGCAGCCACATACAGAGTGTTTATGACCTGTCTGCATGCGCACTGTTTCATATAAACTCCCCACAAACTACCCTTGAGTCAACTTCCCTACAAAATGACTCCAGACTGTGGGAACTGAACATCTCTAACAAAGGTATTCAGAATCTCAGGTCTAAAGCATTCACAAGTATGCTTGAAATGAAAAAGTTTTCATCATTCAAAATGGGAGGATTGGAATACCCAGACTTTCATGAAATACTATTTTTGACAATATATTTTCAAAGCTATAGCTGATGTAAACACAGACATTCAAGTATAGGTAGTCAAATCTACTAATGTTTTTTACTATGATAGTGTTATAATCTTATGATCAAGATACCCTTTTAACTGTTGTTAAGTTATTAAGTCGTGTCCAACTCTTTGCGACCTCATGGACTGCAGCACGCCAAGCTCCTCTGTCCTCCACTATCTCCAGCGTTTGCTCAAATCCATGTCCACTGAATAGGTGATGCTAACCATCTCATCCACTGTTGCCCTCGTCTCTTCCTGCTCTCAGTTGTGCCTAGTATCAGCGTCTTTTCTAACGAGTCGGTTCTTCACATCAGGTGATCAAACTGTTGGAATTTCAGCTTCAGCATCAGTCCTTCCAATGAATATTCAGGACTGATTTCCTTTAGAATGGACTAGTTGGATCTCCTTGCAGTCCAAGGGACTCTCAAGAGTCTTCTCCAACACCACAGTTCAAAAGCATCAATTCTTCAGTACTTAGCTGTCTTTATGGTCCAGCTCACATCTGTATGTGACTACTGGAAAAACCATAGCTTTGACAATATGGATTTTTGTCAGCAAAGTGATGTCTCTGCTTTTTAATATGCTATCTAGGTTGGTCATAGCTTTCCTTCCAAGGAGCAAGCATCTTTTAATTTCATGGCTACAGTCACCATCCACAGAGATTTTGGAGCTCCCAAAAAATGAAATCTGTCACCCTTTTAATTTACATCACATTAACAACTCGATAAAAATAATAACAACTTATCAAATGTGCAACATTTGGTAAGTAAACCATTCCATTAGGTTTCAAAATAAATTTAATTATGAAAAGCATGACTATGTATGTGATTATATGTAGAAATTCAAAGTTTAACATAACTGACCATTATGAACCCAGAATTCCTAACCATCTACTTCAAAATGGAAAAGATGTCTATATTTGGAATCAGAAAAGGTGACGAGCTTCTGCTAAATTATAAGACAAAGTAGATAATTACTCATGTGCTGGGTAAGAGCCTTATCACTAATTCCAAGCAATATTACAGATGCATTTATCCTTGGATCCAGCAATCCCACTTCCAGGAACCTATCCTAAAGATACACTGGAGAAATAAAAATGCCGTATGCACAAGGCCTGTTTGTAAAACAGGGATGGCACGTGCCTATTTCTTTCTACTTTTATATGCATTTGAACGTATTCATAATACAAAGTTTAAAAACAATCTTCTCAGTCTCTGAAATATATCTACTGAATATATCTACCAAGTGCTCAGT
Source organism: Aepyceros melampus (assembly GCA_006408695.1). Lineage (NCBI taxonomy): Eukaryota > Metazoa > Chordata > Mammalia > Artiodactyla > Bovidae > Aepyceros > Aepyceros melampus. The sequence continues at coordinate 905,818 of SJXQ01011377.1, forward strand.
CACTCAGCTGTGTCCCAACACTTCGCAGTCCCATGGACTGTAGCCCATCAGGCTCCTATGTCTATGGGATTCTTCAGGCAAGAATACTGGAGTGGGCTGCCATTTCCTCCTCCGTATCTATCAAGTCTTTTCTACAAATCACTAATGAACGTCTATTTAAACTGGCAAAGGCAATTACAGAGGAAAATGGAAGAAACTATAGCACGTTCTGTCTAAAAGAAACCACAAGTTATTTTCTGTAATTAACTAATTTGTAAGGAGAAAGATAAGGAGAAAGCACAGTAGATGTGAGAAAGGAAAAAATTACTAATTTTGGCTAATCAGGATAAAGAACTAAGTTAAATATGCATTGATTTCATTCACTGCAAAGAACTTAAAATTTTTTAATTTGTTAGTTACACCTCTCTAATAAAATTTATAAAATTTATATTGACTATAAAAGACTATAATACAATATTTTACATAATTACATGCTGAATATGATTTATTGTATTTGGGATACTTTGCAAATTAAACCTTGAAAAAAGAACTCTCATTTCAAGTCACATAGTTATTCATTTCTTAAATATCTGGTTTGATTTGAATAATGCTAATTTAAATAATACTGCTAAGAGGCGTGTACATCCAAGCAACACAGATGACTGAAAGGAACAGAAGCGGAGCCAGGCCTACAGGGGTCAAGTTCCAGACTTTCCCAAACCAGATGGGCAATTTGTGTGGGGCAAATTATCCAGTCTCCTAGAGGCTGCCTTCTCATCTGTAAAATGGAAACAATAATACCCACCTCAAAGGGCTGTGGAGAAGCGACATGAATTAATATATCCAAAATACCTACTGCAAAGGCCAACACCTATCCAATTAATAAATGGTAGTCTCAGGTATTATAGTGAATATCAGTGTTAAGCATTAACATAGCAGAAGCTCCTTAAGGATGACTTGCAGTTTGCTTTCAACAGTACTCGCAAAGACTCATTCTGAGACGAGGTTTTGATGTCCCAGATTAACAGAACTGTCTTGCTTGTCAGCGACTCCAGCAGATGGTTTCTGCTTATAGTGATTTACTCTCTGATCTGTTGATTAATGGGACTATTAATATAAAGAACAGGAAAGTCTGAAGAAGGCATATTCAGGTTTTTAAAAAGTTAAGCTGTCAAACGACAGTCTGAACTGCCAAGCAAAATTTAAAGTGAGAAATAAGAACTCTTGTTGGTTAATGTATAAAAAAAGCAGACAATCCTCTCAAAGAAGGGACAACTAGATTTCAACCTACATTTTACATTACAATCCCATAACACTTCCCTAGAACTGAAGTGGAAATTAGTCGTGCATGTCAACACTGGATCTATTACGAATTTAACTCAAAAGCACATTGCCTGTCTTCTTGAGAACACACGTGAGCAAGCTGCAGCCTCCAGACATTTGCTCTGAGCCCTGTTGCTGGCCTTGTGCAGTGAAGATCACCTTCGGTGGTAAGAAAGGAATCATTTTTAAAGCATAAATTCCTTCTGCTTATTAAGGAATGTACACCAAAGAACATGTAGTATAAAAGTATAAAAAGGAAAAAAAATCATCACCCCATCGCTCAGGGAAAAAAAGATAACTCTTTTTTTTCACTCTTCTTTGCATAGATTTTGTCTGTTTAGTTGGAAAATACAACATATCCAGTTTGATATCCTGATTCTGCCTTTTAATATAATACACAAACATCTCCCATGCTGTTACCTAAAACAAGCATTTTTGAAGATTACAAACCTTTCCCTCATATGAGGTGCCACAGTTTTCTAGTCATGTCCCTAGTGGTTACTTTTGCTTTTGTATTTTCTATACAATTTTTCTCCAATACCTATAATTCTGTAAGGAATTCCCTTATTCACAACCATTTTTCTGAACCTACACTCAGAATAGCAATATAATGGTGTCTGTTCACTGCCTTCTGTCCCCCTAGTCCAACCACAATATTGAAAAAACTTTCATATTAGCAAGAATTTTAAGAATATTGGCCTCCAGAAACTATTTGAGTCTCTTCTCCCCACTTTATGATAACCCAAGCTCAGCATAATTAAAACATCCCAAATCTTCCTAGTCCCTTAGATAGCAAGGAGATCAAACCCATCAATCCTAAAGGAAATCAATCCTGAATGTTCATCAGAAGGACTGATGTTGAAGCTGAAGCTCCAATACTTTCGTCACCTGATGCAAAGAGCCGATCATTGGAAAAGACCCTGATGCTGGGAAAGACTGAAGGCAGGAGGAGAAGGGAGTGACAGAGGATGAGATGGTTGGATGGCATCACCAACTCACTGGACATGAGTTTGAACAAGCTCTGGGAGACAGTGTCATGAAAAGGAAGAGTTACCATCCATGGTCTCCCTGGCAGTACTGAGGCCAGTGAGTGGACACTGCGATCTGACATTTTGAAATGGCTGATGGACGGTCACGGCACTCACCACGCCCTTCTTTTGAGCTGAGCCACACCAACGGCTCCCTGCCTGACCAGGTGGCCTGTTTCTCTGCGGCCCAGTCATCCCTGTCACTGGGCAAACAGCTCAACACTATGCACCGGAAGCTCAAGACACCGAGCCCTAAGCTTCTGGCAACTCACCCTGGAGGGAAAGTCGTTTAATATTTGAAAAATCTGAACACCACGTGCCCAGGCTGTAGGAGGGCGGCAAACCCAAAGAACAGCATGTGACGGTAATGCTGTGGCCTTCGAAGACCCAAAGGAGGTCTGTCTCGAGGCTGTCCTGCCCAAGTATCCCCCAACTCAGCCACAGCCCTGGAGTGCCAGCTCCAGGTAGGGGGCACATGGCATGCCAACACGGCAAGCTCTGAAAGAGAAGCAGCGACTCGGAGCTTCCGATGGGATCACTTCTGCTTCTCCCCTCCTCTCCCACCATCGTCTAAGTACATATGAAAGCAGGAACACCACAACCCTCTGCGTTCAGGCCATGCCACTCACCAGCTCTCTTATGACCTTTTTTCTATTTCCTGGTGTGACTTTATCATGCTTTGGTTTTTTTCATTTTCGAAAAGAATGTTATAAAGAAACACCCAATCTAAGTATGAAAAAAAAAAAGTTAGAAGTTTCCAAAACTCAAACTTTTTACTCTTAATCACAGAAAATAAAACCCCTGGGCAGGCCCCTTTATTCCCCCTCCTTTTCTAAAAATAGAAGTTTAGAAGCCTGAAGTTGCATATAAAGCCACGACTTCAAATGTACCCTTTAAGATACAGTAGTCATCAGATTTATTTTTGGAAAGCTGCGTAGGTCAAGAATACCTAGAATAACCTGGTTTCTATTTAAAATACCCTAATCGCTTTGTAACTTAAGAGAAAAAGATTATTTAAAGGGATTATTCACAATGTAGGCATCTCCCAATATGTGTATCTCACATGGAGCTGGTGATAATTACCCTGAAGAACAGGGAAAAGAGATTGCTTTCCACAGACATGTGAAAATGTATCCAGGCTGGAGAAGAAACGAACAGATGCAACATCAAGATAGTACCCTCTCCCGACTCCAAGGAAAAGATGGTAACTGTGAAATGATTTGCTAAATCCAAACAAAATAAGAAAGGTAATTTTAAAGGGACATTTACATGCTGCAGACTTAAAATGGCTTAACCAAAGGAGTTTGACAGCCAAGATGAATTCCGTTTTCAAAAGTTAGCCATGAGGATAAGCGGTTCTGGCCAAAGATGAGTAATGCATATTGGCTGAAACCAGCTGCCAGGGTTCTAACTAGCAGGAGAGAAGCTTTTACGAGGCATTTTATTTCTACAACTTTAAGAAGAGGGTCACTACAGAGTTACTTAACACACAAGTATTGCTTTCTATTTTGTTCCTAGGCACTACTGGGGAATGAAATGGCGGTTTAAATGTGCCAGAAATCCACTATTTAAAGGTATAGAATTCTGTCATGGGCAATGTTCTACTAGAAAAAAGAAAAAGAGATTAAAAAAAAAAAAAAACGAACCAGGAGGTTTTGCCTTACCAGGAGCTTATGAGCAAAGAAGGAAGGGAAGTTAGTAATAAGCTCAGGTTCTAAGCATATCAGGGAGGGGCCTGCCCCCTCTCAGCCCCTGATCAAGAGTGTTTGCTGTGCTGGACTGGACGACATTGTAAACTGAGGCAGAGAGAGAGATGAGCGTCACTGAAAGTAGCCAGGTGGCACAGCCTCAACAGGGACAAGGAGTCGTGTGCGGTTTCAGTTTCGGTTTGACAAGCTCTCTCTATCTCAGAGTCTTAGCAAACTGGTTTCTGGTCCACTGTGGACATTTCTTCCTTGATTCAACTGGCGTTTACTGATCACCTACAACTGTGCACACCTGGGCTACAACTCACCAACGTCGGCTACAACTCACCAACGTCAGTGACAAGTCACCAATGTCAGCTACTCGTCACCAATGTCTACTGCAATTCACCAAGGTCAGCTACAACTCACCAACGTCGGCTACAACTCACCAACGTCGGCTACAACTCACCAACGTCGGCTACAACTCACCAACATTGGCTACAACTCACCAACGTCGGCTACAACTCACCAACATCCAGGCAAAAGATACCGTCACACTTTGTGAGATGATTTCAACAATCCTACGATTGCTTCAGTGTTGTTCTAGGCTTGCGTTCTCTGTCAATATTAAGAGAGCAATGTATCTCCTGGAGCAAGAATCTGCCGTGGACGACCATCTGATCCTACAATCCCACTCCTGGGCATATGTCCAGAGAAAACCATAATTCAAAAAGACACACGCACCCCAGTGTCCAGATCAGCCCTGTGTACAATAGGTAAGACAGTGAAGCAACCTCCATGCTCATCAACAGCGGAGTGCATAAAGAAGGTGCAGAACATTGTATACAGGGGAGCATTACTCAGTCATACAAAAGAACGGAATCGTGCCCCTGGCAGCACCGTGGATGAACTTAGGGGTGGTCACACTAAGTGAAGTCAGTCAGACGGAGAAAGACAAACCCCACAAGCTATCACTTACATGTGGAATCCAAAAACAAATACAAATGAACTTACTTACAAAACAGAAATAGATGCACAGACATAGAAACAAACTTATGATTCCTAAAGGGGAAAGGAGGGAGAGGGATCAATCAGGCGGTTGGGGTTAACATATACAACTCATTGGGGTCGTTCAGTCGCTAAGTCGTGTCCACCTCTCTGTGACCCCATGGACTGCAGCGCACCAGGCTCCTCTGCCCTCCACTGTCTCCTGCAGTTTGCTCAGATTCATTTCCGTTGAGCCGCTGATGCTATCTAACCATCTCATCTATATATAAAATAGATAACCAACAAGGACCTACTGTACATACAGTCAGAGAGCTATACTCAATATTTTGTGACAACCTATAAGGGCTTCCCAGGTGAGGCACCCGTAAAGAATCTGCCTGCCAAGGCAGGAGACCCAGGTTCTAGACCTGGTTTGGGAAGATCACCTGGAGAAGGAAATAATAGCAACCTGCTCCAGTATCTGTGCCTGGAAAATCCTGTAGACAGAGGAGTCTGGCAGGCTACAGTTCATGGGATCCCAAAGAGTCCGACACGACTGAGCGCGCACACACATAAGAGAGAAGGATCTGAGAAAGAACAGACACACGTGTGTGTACATTCTTCCCAGGTGGTGCTAGTGGCCAAGAACCCGCCTGCCAATGCAGGGGACAGGGATTTGATCCCTGGGTCGGGAAGATCACTGCAGAAGGAAATGACAACCCACTCTAGTAATCTTCCCTGGAGAATCCCGCAGACAGAGGAGCCTGGTGGGCTACAGTCCATGGGGCTGCAGAGAGGCGGGCACAACTGAAGCAATTTAGCAAGCACGCATGTATATATAACTGATGTACTTTGACTAACACAACATTGTACATTAACTGTACTTTGACTTTTTAGAAAAAAATACTTAAAGTGAGAAAAAACCAAAATGCACCACTGCCGAGCCCACCATCGCTCCCGTGCATCCCCAATGCCCACCTTTGGTAGGTCCTTTCCTGTTGAGCACGGCCTGCTGCTCCTCGGTGATGTTCAGCCTCCGAACCACATCGGCCAGAGCCGACTTGAGCAGCTGGATGTCGTCTCCTGCATCTGGACTCGCTGCTCCAGGGAGGCGATGCGGTCTGTCACCTCCATGCTGCTGGCAGCAGAAGCGCTGTCATCTAGACCGGGGCAAAAAGGAACAATTGAGTCTCAACTGCTGCCCAGAGAAGCCAGACCCGGAGGCACACACCAGCACGGCCATCACGCAATGACATCTAAAAACTAGAGACCATGGCTTCCCTGCTGGCTCAGGCGGTAAAGAATCTGCCTGCAGTGCAGGAGACTCACCTGAGTGCAGGAGACCCGGGTTCAGTCCCTGGGTCAGGAAGATCCCCTGGAGGAGGAAATGGCAACCCGCTCCAGTATTCTTGCCTGGGAAATCCCATGGACAGAGGAGCCTGGTGGGCTACAGTCCACGCGGTCACAAAGAATCAGACACAAGTGAGCAACCAAACCACCACCCCCAGAGACCATGGCAGACTTGTGTGAAATCTTTCATTACAAGGAACTACAGTGCTTCATTCTGCTACTGTCTTTTCATTCTCTAGATGTGTGCTTTTCATCTTTTTAAACTGTGGTTTTAATTGCCATGACATTTTTCTAGAGCCAGGCCATTTTCTTTGCATGATATTAGAGAACCCTGGAAGTGGAACAGATATTAGCACACGTCTAGTACAACTTCCCACAGGTGGTGGAAATCCACCGCCCAGCCTCTGGCTTTTGTTCCAGCGATGCTACTGACAGGTCCGTGCGATGACTACCCACCAGTCAAGACTTTAAAGGATTGGCTAATCTGACAAAGAGGCTTCCCAGGTGACTCAGTGGTAAAGAATCTGCCTGCCAGGAGATGCAGGTTTGAACCCTGGGTTGGGAAGATCCCCTGGAGAGGAAAATGAAAACTCACTTCAGTATTCTTGCCTGGGAAGTCCCATGGACAGAGGAGCCTGGCAGGCTGCAGTCCACGGGGTCACAAAAAGTCGGAAAATACAACTTAGCAACTAAACAACAACAAACCTGACAAAGCAGTCAGCTCAGTTCACTTGCTCAGTCATGTCTGACTTCGCGACCCCATGGACTGCACCACACCAGGCTTCCCTGTCCATCACCAACTTCTGGAGCGTGCTCAAACTCACGTCCATGGAGTTGGTGATGCCATCCAACCATCTCATCCTCTGTCGCCCCCTTCTCCTGCAATCTTTCCCAGCATCAGGGTCTTTTCCAATAATCGGCTCTTCGCATCAGGTGGTCAAAGGATTGGAGCTTCAACATCAGTCCTTCCAATGAATATTCAAGACTGATTTCCTTCACGATGGACTGGTTAGATCTCCTTGCACTCCAAGGGACTCTCAGGAGTCCTATCTAACACCACAGTTCAAAAGCATCAATTCTTCAGCGCTCAGCTTTCTTTACAGTCCAGCTCTCACATCCATACATAACCACTGGAAAAACCACAGCTTTGACTAGATGGACCTTTGTCGGCAGAGTAATGTCTCTGCTTTTTAACATGCTGTCTAGATTGGTCATAGCTTTTCTTCTAAGGAGCAAGCAACTTTTCATTTCATGGCTGCAGTCACCATCTGCAGTGATTTTGGAGCCCAAGAAAATAAAGTCTGTCAGTGTTTTCACTGTTTCCCCATCTATTTGCCATGAAGTGATGGGACTGGATGCCATGATCTTAATTTTTTGATAGTTGAGTTTTAAGCCAGCTTTTTCACTCTCCTCTTTCACTTTCATCAAGAGGCTCTTCACTTTCTGCCATAAGGGTGGTGTCATCTGCATATCTGAGGTTACTGATATTTCTCCCACCAATCTTGATTCCAGCTTGTGCTTCATTCAGCCCAGCATTTTGCATGATATACTCTGCATAGAAGTTAAATAAGCAGGGTGACAATATACAGCCTTGACAACTCATCATAGTTCTGTCTAGAATCACTAACTCATAATTTCTTAGCAGGGTCCATCAGGGCCCTCCATGGTCCTCTTGGCCTCTCCAACTCATCTTACACACTTCTTCCCTTCTCTTTCTGAGTTCCTGTTAAACTATCCTTTCTCTCTTACTTTAAGGATTCATATCTGCTGTTGCTTTGCCTGAAGCACTTCCATGACCAAGTTCTGTTCTTTCAGTCTCAATTCAAATGGGAGTTTTTCAGAGAATCTGGCTAATAACCTTTCCTAAAGTTGTTCTTTTCAGTCACATTCACCTTCTTTTTTTTCTGGACATGCCATGCCCTGGTGAGCCAGCTGGTAAAGAACCCAAGACCTGGGTTTGATCCCTGGGTTGGGAAGATCCCCTGGAGAAGGGAAAGTCTACCCACTCCAGTATTCTGGCCTGGAGAATCTCATGGATGGTACAGTCCATGGGGGTTGCAAAGAGTCAGACACGACTGATCGACTCTCACTTTCACTTTATGTACGGAGGAGCCTGGTGAGCTTCAGTCCACAGGGTCACAAAGAATGGGATTCAAATGAAATGACTCAGCACGCACGCATGCAGTTTGCAGATGGCAGTTCCCCGAGCAGCAATCAAACCTGCAGCGGAAGCGTGCAGTCTCTATCATTGGACTGCCAAGGAAGTCACATCCATCTTATTTCTTTCTTTCATAGCATCACCATGAACTATAACCACCTTGCTTGTTTGCTCACTGTTTATGTCTCCTAACGAACACGAAAGCATCATGAATCTCTTCTGCTTCTGGGTATGAGGACTTTGCTTGGGTAGCACTCCCTGCAGAAAGGCACTGTTAAGCCTGCAAATCATACGAACAACAGAAGAAGTACTAGAGCATGGACACAAGCATACAGACTCCAGTGGGAGTTCGCACTCGCTTGGTGGAGGCAAGATGCGGAACTATAAAAAACCCCAAACTCCCTGTTTCATGATTTTTAGCCCTGGGCTAAGCAGTAAACACACAGGTGGGTGAGGACACATGTGGAAAAACCTGCAGTCTTTTTGTCCTTAAAAAGTAAAAAAACGAAGTCTGAAAACTGTGAACACTGGAGAGAGTGGGGAAGTCCCCAAACAAAAAAAAGCTACAGGTGGGGGGGGGATCCCCAAACTCTGTTTCTTCATTTCTGACTGAATATCATGATATAAAATAGCACTGAAAATTCATTAGACATTAGCATTTGATTAATAACGTGTTTTCTAAGCCATAAAATAATCTGCTTATGGAAAGTGAAAGTGAAATTTGCTCAGTCGTGTCCAACTCTTTGCGACCCCATGGACTATACAGTCCATGCAAAGAATTCTCCAGGCCAGAACACTGGAGTGGGTAGCCTTTCCCTTGTCCAGGGGATCTTCCCAACCCAGGGATTGAACCCAGGTCTCCCACATTGCAGACGGATTCTTAACCAGTTGAACCACAAGGGAAGCCCAAGAATACTGAAGTGGGTAGCCTAGCCCTTCTCCAGGGGATCTTCGTGACCCAGGAATCGAACTGGGGCCTCCTGCACTGCAGGCAGATAGATTCTTTACCAACTGAGCTCTCAGGGAAGCCCCCAATCTGCTTATAGAATCATATTTTTTGAGTTGTCCGAGTGGACAGCAGCTTTGAGCAGGGTGCCACATCCATCAGTGGGACCTGAACACACAGAATGTGCTGGCCAGCACAGCCCTGGACGGGAATCAGTCAGGCTCTGTCATTCAGCCTTGTGTCTTATAATCAGTATCATATAATCCAGCATGTAAGACGGGCAGCTGTATATCTGCTGCTCTATATTATCAGCATTTATGATGCAAAACAGCATTCCAGGGGCCTGTTTGTCCATGCATGCGTGCTGTAAGTCGCTTTAGTCGTGTCCAACTCTGTGTGACCCTATGGACTTCAGCCCGCCAGGCTCCTCTGTCCATGGAATTCTTCAGGCCAGAATACTGGAGCAGGTAGATGTTCCCTTCTCCGCGTGATCTTCCCAACCCGGGGATCAAACTCCGGTCTCCTGCACTGCAGGTGGATTCTTTACCATCTGAGCCACCAGGGAAGCCCAAGACCCTCTGTATCTCTGCCTTCAAATACAAGTGATTAAAAACTTAAATGTCTTTAAGTTTTTAAAGAGGACCTCCATTTGTGAGACTGGCTGAAGTTCTCCCCAGGCCACATAATCCCAGTGCTTATCAGATCCTGCCAGTACACAGCCTTTACTGCTGTGAATGTCTTCTGTTGCTGCGGGCAGTGACCCTCAAGATCAGACTCAGGCTTCTTGGCAGCAGTGGCAGCTGCCTGGAGTTCTTAACCTTGTGCACAGAAAAGGCCAGTGTTGTTCGAACGACTTACCATGCCAATTCAGCTGGGGCCAAGCTGATTAGCATAATGAGCAACAAAACCCCAAGCTCGGTTTAACCAACACAAACCATTTCCAACCTCTGCACATGGCACAGCACAGGATGGGCGAGTGCATCTGAATTCCATCAAAGAAAACCTCAGGAGACTGGGAATCCAGCCCACATGAAACCTTCACAGGTTATTTATTTAAGTAATTTTCATTCTAAGGCCTCTAAAGTTCGTCTACAGAGGTCATTAAGATGGTGTTAACAAGAGGGCAGCTTGATCGGTTTTCAAAGTTTTTGCATTCTTTCAAGCACCACTGCACTCTGGGGTGTGTTAGGGGAAGCTTGGGAAAAGATGATATTCTCTGTATTATTACCTCTTGAGTTTTTAGCTAGAACTGGCTGTGGCACTGCTCATTTCCTCAGGAAGACCCGGGGATCTATTTACACAGGGCGGGCAGGGTGTCCCTTTATCTCAGTGTCGGAAACGATCCCTCAGATGGCGATAGTGGTGTGTGCGAGGGGGTGGACAGGATTTAACATGAGGCGGGACCGGCCCCACAGTGGGGCGAGGACCTCAGGGCAGATGTCTCAGCGGGCCAGCTGCTCTAGGAGACACCCTGCCAGCCACAGACCTTCCTGGGGCTGCAAGTCCAGCCTCCTGGCATTCTGTCAAGGCCTGAACACAGTTCAGAAGACTGGTTCTTGGAAAAGATCATGATCAGGGTTACCTGCCCTGGACTGTCTGGGTCCTGGGGCTTCTGAGAGGACACTGACCTGGGCTTCAAACTCAGCATGGCTCAGCTCCTGGGTCTGGCACTTATGAACTGTGTGAGCTTGGTCAGCGGGACTTGACCCCTCCAGGAATAACACCATAACCTGTCTCTGAAGTTCTTGTGAGGTCAGAGGTTAATGTATATGAAACATCAAATAGGATGATGGCAAATGGGTGCGCAACACAAATGGAAGTTTAGTATTTTTTTACTTGTTCGTATTGCTTTATGGTTTTTAGCTTTTTATTTTGTGTTGGGGTCTAGCCGATTAACAATGTTGTGATGGTTTCAGGTGAACAGCGAAGGAACTCAGTCATACATATATATGTATCCATCCTCTCCCAAACTCCCCTCCCATCCAGGCTGTCGCATAACAATGAGCAGAGCTCCATGTGTTACCCAGTAGGTCCTTGATGGCTATCCATTTTAAATACAGCAGTGTGTACACGCCCATCCCAAATTCCCTAGGTGGTCTAGGATTTCTATAGTTCATTGCTGCTAATATTGTTTATCACAGCAAACAGCAAACACTGAGAACAGTGAAATCAACTTTACTAAGTTATTGAACACATCCTGCAAGTATGTGTAGTGCTTGCCCCACGAGACAGGCTGAGACCAAAGTAAAAAGTACCATTTCTGGCTCTGCAGCACCTTGATCAAGTTGAGGAAATGGGACATAAGCTGAAATGAAGAACAGTTTCATAAAAGTCCTCTGCCATGACAGTACGGCCTCCCTGGTGGCTCAGACAGTAAAGAAACTGCCTGCAATGCAAGAGACCCAGGTTTGATCCCTGGGTTGGGAACATCCCCTGGAGAAGGAAATGGCAACCCACTTCGGTATTCTTGCCTGGAGAACTCCATGGACAGAGGAGCCTGGCGGGCTACTGTCCATGGGGTTGCAAAGAGTCGGACACAGTGAAGCGACTTAGCACACTTGCAGGTGCTGTCATGGGAAAGTGTTAGTCACTCAGTCATGTCCGACTCTTTGCAACCCTGTGGACTGTAGCCCGCCAGGCTCCTCTGTCCATGGGATTCTCCAGGCAAGAATACTGGGGTGAGTTGCCATGCCCCGCTCCAGGGGATCTTTCCCAACTCAGGGATCAAACCTGCATCTCTCACGTCTCCTGCATTGGCAGGCAGGTTCTTTACCATCTGAGCCAACAGGGAACCCTTGACAGCACCCGACTGGTGGCCAAAACACGTACCAAGCATTCCATCCAGGGCTCCATCTTGACTTGCTTCTCACAAGAACCTAGCCAAACGCCAGCTTCTTTCTGAGTTCCAGGTGATGTCAATAGGCCTGGCAGGTCCTGCAGCTCGCCTGGTTCCGCAGGTAAAAAGGTGACCTTGAGCTGTGCCCTTTACTGGTCTTCATGCTATTTGTGGCTATGACTTTCAAACTTAATTACTGTTCACAGTAAGAAGTGGCACAGAAAGATCTTCAGGTAACTTATCTGTTTTATTCTATTAAAAAGGCAAGGGAAGTACGCTTTTTTCTTCATTCATATGATCATCTCATTACCTAGAGATAAAAACGACTCTTGACTCTAAATCTCCTGGTGACATGAAGGTGCTGCTGTTATCCGAATGATGTTCGAGGAGGCCAACGTGGGGCTGTTCTTTGAAAGGTTCACTGAGAATCTGTCCCCTTTATTTTGAGGTGGCCTCTCTTTTCCTTCATCATTTAAAACATTAAGGATAGCACCAAACAGTAATGGCTGCCTTCACTTCCCATCCACTATGTGTCAAGCCTGGGTCTTATGGTGCGTTATCTCCAACCCACATGACTTCTTCTTTTCCTTTTTTTTTGGCCAGGCCCTGCTGCATGTGGAATCTTAGTTCCCATACCAGGGATGGAACCCATGTCCCCTGCATTAGAAGACTGGAGTCTTAACCACTGGACCACCAGGAAAGTCCTCATACAACTGGCTCCATCTGGGTGTCATGCCTGTTTCAGAGATGAGACTGAAGAAGTTAGGCTTCTCACGTACCTCATCTAAGTCACGCAGTGAACCAGCAAGGCAAGGGCGAGCCTTTACACGGGACCCTGGAGTCCCTCCAATTGACAAGTGCTCATTCCAGTAGGACGTGTGTGGTACTAAGCATAAAATAAACGTATAGTTTTTGCATCATTTTACCTTTTCCAAAATATTAGACAAATGCTATTTAGAAAAAGTCTTATAGGATTCTAGTATTTTAGGAACCAATCATAAAAGCAATAAGGACTAACGACGTCTCAATAATCTGTAGGTAGACATCTCATGTAAAAGCTGGCTTTCTGTATCATGCATTGTTTGCAGAAGAGTTATAGCACCACAGCATTCACTCGCAAAAGAAATATGGAAATAGGCAGCGTGGACACACAGCATATGCTCTGTCATCCTCGGGTCTGGATTTCAGCTCTACTGTCAGATTTGCGACACCACCCCTGGCTGAAGGGTTCCAGCTTTATTTCACTTCTAAGACTCTGGCTTCTCCTTTGATCATCTGGGTAGGTCAGGAACTGAGTCTTGCTCATCCGGGGGCTGGACCTGCCACTTGAGCTCTGGCTCTAAAATTCATCACTTCATAGAAAATGACAAGAGCTGACCCTATACCATTAGTAAACCTGTTTCAAATGACGTTGAGCTCATGTTTGTATACTTGACTGTAAAAGAATTCTATAGCCCCTGACTGATATAAAATATATATATATATATATATATCAGTCGCTGCCGCTGTGACTGATTAAAGGAGCTTCAGCAGAGTCTCTTGAATCTGGAAGGAAGCTTATCAAGATCTTTTACGAGTCTTGGGTTGTGAAACAGTGGTGCTGGACACCTGAAAAAACATAAGCTCACCCTAAGAAGTGACATGCGACTCATTCGAATTTAGATGACACAGAGTTTAAAGCTAACAAACCTTCCATTAAATTCCACAAGATGTTACTAAGCATCTTCTGGGCCAGACACTGTGACCTTCCTAACCTTAGGGCTCCCTACCTAGCAGAACAGAGACTGGTCAACAAATAACTATCCCAGAAAAACGGACAGAGACCAGAGAGCAATTAAATTGTTCCCACCCCACCTCCATCACTCCCTGGGCAAAAAGCCGGCTGAAGATGTAATACCAGGACTAGACAAACCTAGAGCAAAACACAGGTGGAATGCAAAGAGTAGGTTCCGAGGGAGCTGCTGGGTTTCAGTTAATGCATGACAGATGAAACAAAAGAGAAAGAATAAGAACAGTCGCTTACGGAAAGACCAGCCTTGAAATTCTCTGGTTGTGTATTCAGGAAATGTGTTGATTACTTTATCTTGAAATATGCTCTAATTTCATTTTGCCTAACGATAGTTACCAAGCCAGCAAAGACTTCCCACAGAGCCCTGAGATTTCTTGAACTCCTTAGAATGCTTATTTAATACTTAACACTTTAATATTCATTTCTAATACTATACACACTTCCACACACACACACACACACATGTAGACACACACCTGCATGCACACACACCGTTAACTTTGCAGAAGAAATTCTGTCTTGTTTCTGTTAGAAATTTAAAGACCTAGATATTATAAAATGGTTAATACCTTTTCCATCCATTTTACGTTTTTTTTTAACCCTGAATTTTCCAGATTTATTTAATAAATATCTTTGACAGCCTAGTACATATCAAGTATACATCAAGCCTGATTTTCACTTCAGAGAACATGACTTTAATCAGCACAGTTCATGTAAAAGCAACACAAACCTGCAGGGGGTGAATTCTGCAAGGGAGGAAAGTATTTACAAGACATCCTTTGAGCAAACATTTGAAGTCTCCCAGGACTATGGACTAGGATTACTAAACCTCAGTGACCCCAAGAGCATAAGCAAGCAATGACATTAAAATCAAGAAATTAATATAGTAATTCTAAGATCTTTGACATCTAGTGTGGTCATAAAGGAATTCTTATCACATGGGGAAAAGTGAGGTTTCCGGTAAGAGACATCCTCACTGTACAGTTTTAAAACAAACAAGAGATGCTCCCAACAATGTGTGAAGTGATCGGCCCTAAAATTTGAGCTTTGCTCTGAAGTTCAGAAGCACCACACTAAGGCAGGAATGGCATGTCCAGTCTTTGGGACAGCTGGGATGAGGGAGTGGGGAAAGGGGAGGAAGGGGAAGAGAGGGGAGGAGGGGAAGAGA
>SJXQ01011377.1:921524-1005248 GCA_006408695.1 Aepyceros melampus
AGGGGGAAGAGAGGGGAGGGGAAGGGAGATGGGAGAGGAGAGGGGAGGGGGGATGGGAGAGGAGAGGAGGGGAGGAGAGAGAAGCCGAGAGGAGGGAGAAGAAAAAAGACGAAAGTGTTGTAACAAAGCTCCTAGCAAGTCATGCAGGATCCCCAAATCCTTACCATAAAAGGCAAGATTAAAATTTTGGAGGTGGGGAAGGGGAGAGCAGACAGAATAACAAGCACAAGAGTGGGACTTGAGAGAGATCTAAATCCAGAGCCTACGTTCCTATTTCACGTGGAGGCCGGTGCAGCACGCACACATTGTATTTGCTGTACACCACTCCATAAGAGGGCCTCACTTCATAAACGGACTTAACAAAAAATATCTAAAAAGGTAGCTTTAACAAGTCTTTCTTCGATACAATGGATTTAAAACCTTTCAGTAAAAGAAATAAAATGAAAGCTAGTCTCGTTATTTTTTCTATTAATTTCCATTAGTATAAAAATGTTTTGATTTAAAGTTCTCTACAGTTACATTACCCATAACACTGACTGTCTTCTAAAGTGAACTGTTTTGATTAGTGTTAGATAGTATTCCCCTGCACGAAAGCCTGTGCTTTTATTAATTGAGAGGATGGCCTGAAATACACCCCTGGGGCTAAAGCCAGACCACTGGTTCTTCAAGATACAGCTTCTAAAACATGCTGAAAACCAGTGCTCTCTCTTCAGGATCATACAGCGGACATGGCTGGTTCACGGATGAGCTTACAAGGGAAAGTACCTAGGCTCTCACTGTACAGATTATTTAGGTTCCTATCAAAAAAGTGGAGCTACAACACTCTCAAGTTAGACTCTAAAGGGATGTTTGAACTCTAAGCTCTCCCACCCACACTCTTTTCTGTGATTATCATTACTGTAGAATTTTTTCTTTGCTCTTTTTTACTGACATTGTGTAACCACTTTTTTTTTTCAAGATGTCATCAACTTCTGCTTTGAGCCAACATGGGGCACCAGGGGACGGACTTGCCACCCCACCTAGATAGCTGAAAAGAACAGATGAGACCTATTACACTGAGGTTTGTCAAGACCCTGGGCATCAGACAGTGAGGGCAGTGACTGCTCAGAGAGGACAAGCAAAGAGGTGAGCCCATGACTGCCCCAGGCACGGCCTGAAGCGTTCCCAGGAAGCGATGCGGGCGTTGGGGGCGGGGGCAGGTGGAGCCTGGGGGGTCTCCTTTGGTCGGGGAGACAGTGCTGGAAGTCCAGAAAAGCCAAGATGATGAGAGTTCAGAGGGCAGAATACCAAAGTGGAGGGACCCGCAGAGAGAGGACACTCCAGGGATGTGCAG
This sequence comes from Aepyceros melampus, assembly GCA_006408695.1. Taxonomy (NCBI): domain Eukaryota; kingdom Metazoa; phylum Chordata; class Mammalia; order Artiodactyla; family Bovidae; genus Aepyceros; species Aepyceros melampus. The sequence goes on from SJXQ01011377.1 coordinate 922,858, forward strand.
AGAATGCCTGCAAGTCTTCGGCTTCAGCACTAATGTGTGAGGAGATTACCCGGGTCTTGGACAGGAGCCACCCAATAAGAATAAAGACAGCCATTCCAGAGCTCACACAGGGCTGCTAACAGTTCCTGTCAGGCTGAGCTAGGGTGGAAAACCACAATCCACAGGGTCCTGGGTAGAGAACACAGAGGATTTTACCCCAGACTAAATGCTACTCTGCTTCCCCCTAATGAAGCTGAAGAGCAAGACTTGAAAGAATCAAACTGTTTCCAAGTAACTTAACCACATCCCAGAACAAAGCTCAAAAAATTTATGGGAATATAAAATATCCATCTCTCAACAAGGTAAAATTCATGTCTGGCATCAAATAAAAAACCACCAGGCATTCAAAGAAGCAGGAAAATATGACCCATAAGAAGGAAAAGAACCAACTGACAAAACTCACCCAGAAATGATAGAATTACGAGGGAAGGAAATTAAAGCTATCGTAACTGTATTGCCTATATTCCAGAAGCTAAAAGAAAGAAATGAATGTGTTAGGAAGATGCATGGAAGATCTATATTAAGATATAAAATAAGGAAAACTTCTAGAGATAAAAACTATAACACACTAGATGAGAGTAACTGAAAAGATGCGTGAACATGAAGAAACAGCAAAATGAAATTCAGAGAAAAAATAAGGCTCAAAAGAGGGAGAGAGAGAGAGAGAGAAAAATGAATGAGAATGAAGCGTCAGAAGGGTTGTAAGGAAACTTCAAGTGTCCTACTATCTACATAGCTCAACTCCCTGAGGAGATGAAACTAGTCAATCCTAAAGAAAAACAACCCTGGAAGGGACTGGAAGGACTGTGGCTGAGGCTGAAGCTCCAATACTCAGGCCACCTGATGCAAAGAGTTGACTCACTGGGAAAGACCCTGAAGATGGGAAAGACTGAAGACAAAATTCACTTCTGCTTGATCCAACCATTCCACTGTTAGGTATTCACCCAAGAGAAAATGAGAACAGAGGCACATACAAAGACTGGAAACAGCCCAAACGTCCATCAGCAAACGAATACGTAAACACACTGTGGTATGTCCACACAACGGATATACGAGTCCGGAATAAAGCATACCTACAACGAACAAGCAATAGCACGGAGGAATGTCAAAATAATTCTGCTGAGTAAAAGAAGCCAGAAAACAGAGTACATGCTGCACGATTCCCTTTACATAAAATCACACAAGGTGCAAACCCATCTATAAGGACAGAGTATCAGTGGTTGGAGAGGTGGGCGAGGCAGGATGATGATGGAGGGGCACAAAGAGACCTCAGGGCTTGATGGTCATGTTCATTATCTTGATTGTGGTCATGGTTTCCTGGATACATCCATATGTCAAAACTTATCAAATTGCTCATTTAAGTATGTTCAGATTCAGTTCAGTTCAGTCGCTCAGTCGTGTCCGACTCTTTGCGACCCCATGAATCGCAGCACGCCAGGCCTCCCTGTCCATCCCCAACTCCTGGAGTTCACTCAGATTCACGCCCATCGAGTCAGTAATGCCATCCAGCCATCTCATCCTCTGTCCCCTTCTCCTCCTGCCTCTAATCCCTCCCAGCATCAGGGTCTTTTCCAATGAGTCAACTCTTCGCATGAGGTGGCCAAAGTACTGGAGCTTCAGCTTTAGCATCATGACTTCCAAAGAAATCCCAGGGCTGATCTCCTTCAGAATGGACTGGTTGGATCTCCTTGCAGCCAAGGGACTCTCAAGAGTCGTCTCCAATACCACACACAGTTCAAAAGCATCAATTCTTCGGCACTCAGCCTTCTTCACAGTCCAACTCTCACATCCATACATGACCACAGGAAAAACCATAGCCTTGACTAGATGGACTTTAGTCGGCAAAGTAATGTCTCGGCTTTTGAATATGCTATCTAGGTTGGTCATAACTTTTCTTCCAAGGAGTAAGCGTCTTTTAATTTCACGGCTGCAGTCACCATCTGCAGTGATTTTGGAGCCCCCAAAACTAAAGTCTCATTGACATACAGTAATGTTCAGACTACTGTATGTCAACGTTACTTCCAGAAAGCTTTTTTTAAGGGGAGAAAAGCAGTAGCAGGAAAAACAAGAAAGAAAAAAAAAGTATGTACATTTTAATGATTCCAGAAAATCCAGTGTTACAAGGTACCAAAAATCCTTTGTGGAATGAGGCAAAATACAAAAGATTAGAAAATATTTGGCTTGGATAAAGAAACGAAAAGGATAAATTGAACTGTTTCTGGACCTAAAGCTTATAACAGACTTTTTCTTAATGGACTTAAAAAAAAGAAAAATAGTTTTGATCAAGGTCAGTGCTATATATTCAGCAGTCACAGCAAAACAACATTTCCCCCATCTCCCATCCCCCAATTTAACTCAGAACAGCTTTTAAAATTCTCCTGAAGTTCCTTATTCCAAATTCCATAAAAGAGACAAATTCTCTGGCTCACAGCTGCTGGTTGCCCAAAGCGAGCGGTGCCTCTGAGCTCAGGTCCAAGGCCCTGAAGACGCATTTCCATGGTACCTGTCCCTGAGGGTTGCGGCCCCCATCCCCCCTCCCCCGCCGACCTGGTTCTCTTTCCACTGAGAGTTCAGAGAGTGAGACCAAGATTAAACCACCAACAGAACCATTCGGCTAAAACATTCAGATCTATCCACAAAGACATTTCGCCTCTGCACATTCAAAACCCTACTTTCAGCCCCAACCAAAACAAGCTGGCAAATACTGCCTGGAGTACATATCTATAACATTGTCACTGTCAAAGGGCATTCAAATAACACAAATGGACAACCTAGTTCTCTAATCTTTTTAACATACTTGAAAAGGATATTGGTGCATTTGAGTTGTGGCAGCTTCCCAAAGTGAAATTCTGCAGCCTGATTCTTTATTCAAGTACTGTGTGACATTTAATCTGAAAGATGAACTCTAGAAAAAATGAGGGGGCAGTGAGCCAAGAGGGTGGGAGCGGGAGATGACTGAAATAACCTTGTCAGTCTAGAACCCCTGGAGAATGACATTCCTAGAAAGCTGAGTATTAGGAGGGGTCATCCTTTTAAGGAGCCCTTTTTTTAAAGTTTCAACCATTTTGTGCAATAACAGAAAGATAAAAATGGTCAAAGGACTTGAGCAGACATTTGTCCAAAGAAAATATACAGATGGCCACTAAGCACATGAAAAAATGTTTGACCTCATCAGTCATTAGGGAATTGTAAATCAAAACCACAATGAGCCAGCTCTTCATCTCATACACTAGGAGGGGTAAAATCAACAAAATTGAAAATGACAAGTGTTGGCAAGGACATGGAGAAACTGAACCTTGTCCACTGCTGGTAGGAAAGTATTAATAAAATGGTACAGCCTCTGTGGCACAGTATGGCAGTTTCTCAAGAAGGTGAACACAGAATTATCAGTTACCATTCCACCCCTAACGTGGTGGTTGCTGTTCAGACGCTAAGTCATGTCTGACTCTTTGTGACCTGAGAGACTGCAGCGCTCCAGGCTCCCCCGTTCTTCACCATCTCCCAGAGTTTGCTCTGACTCATGTGCATTGACTCATGATGCCATCCAACCTCTCATCCTCTCTCACCCCCTTCTCTTCAATCTCCAGGGTATACAGCACAGATATCTGAAGACGAGGGGTGTCTAAAGGGTATCTGTACACTCATGTCACAGTAGCCTCAGTCACAACAGCCAAAAGTTAAGAGACGATGATTGAATAAACAAAACGCGGTCTTTCCACAAATGGAATATTACTCAGGTAAAAAAGAAATGAAGCTTTGATACATGCTACAACATGGATGGAACTTGAGAACACTGTACCAAGTGAAATCAGCCAATTTTAAAAAGCCAAATATTGTTATGATCCCACTTATATGAAGGGCCTCCCCAGTGGCTCAGACGGTAAAGAATCCACCTGCAATGCAGGAGACTTGGGCTTGATCCTTGGGTTGGGAAGATCCTCTGGAGGAGGAAATGGCAACCCACTCCTGTATTCTTCCCTGAACAATCCCCTAGACAGAAGAGGACGGAATGTCTAGAGTAAGCAAGTTCACAGAGGCAGAAAGCAGATTAGAGGTGACCAGGACATGGGGTTGGGGTGGGGGGAGAATGGGGAGTTACTGGCTAAAGAGGACTGTTTTGTCCGGTGTGATGAGAAGAGTTTGGAAATAGATGCTGGTGACGGTTGCACAGCGATGTGACTCTGATTAATGTCACTGAATTTGTACACTTAAAATGGTTACAATCTCAAATTTCGTTATATGTGTTTTACCACAATAAAAAATGTACCCTCGAACTTCAACCATTTTGAATGACTGGCAGTGACCCCATCCTTTAGTTCATCTGCTCACCCTGCAGCAGAGGCTGCAGGCTGGACAAGGGCACGGGTGACGTGCAGTGGGAGAGAACAAGCATAGACAGGGGCCCTCAGACCACCCCAGGGTGACAGTGGTGGCTGAGTTTTAAAGAAGTGAAGGAGCCACACAGAAAAAGGCTGCCCAGGAAGCGCCGCTCTGCACAGGAACAGCTCAGGCTGCCCAGGAAGTGCTGCTCTGCATAGGGACAGCTCAGGCCGCCCAGGAAGTGCTGCTCTGACAGGAACAGCACAGGCTGCCCAGGAAGCGCTGCTCTGCATAGGGACAGCTCAGGCCGCCCAGGAAGTGCTGCTCTGCACAGGAACAGCTAAGGCCACCCGGAAGCGGGAAGCGGGAAGCGCCGCTCTGCACAGGAACAGCACAGGCTGCCCAGGAAGCGCTGCTCTGCATAGGGACAGCTCAGGCCGCCAGGGAAGCGCCGCTCTGCACAGGAACAGCTCAGGCCACCCGGGAAGCGCACAGGAACAGTACAGGCTGCCCAGGAAGCGCCGCTCTGCATAAGGACAGCTCAGGCCGCCCAGGAAGCGCCGCTCTGCACAGGAACAGCTAAGGGAGTGTTCCAAACAAGGGCGAACACACAGGCACCTGGTATTTTAAAATAAAGAAAACCAAGGATGTGAAGAAAAAGGAACCTTTGCACACGGTTGGGGGGAATGTAAATTGGTGCAGCTACTATGGAAAACAGTACGGAGGGTCCTCAAGACACGAAAGACAGAACCACCACACGACCCTGCAATTCCGCTCCTTGAAAATGTGTCTGGAAAACAGGAAAACACTGATTTGAAAAGATACAGGCATCCCCATGTTTGGAGTGGCGCTATCTACAACTGCTGGGACGTGGACCTGCCCATCAGCTCATGGCTGGGTAAAGGTGGGGTGGTTCACACACGTACACAGTGGAACACCACTCAGCCATAGAAAGAACGAAGCTCTGCCAGTTACAGCCAACACGGATGGACTTGGAGGGCGGTACGCTAAGTGAAACATGTCACTCAGAGAAAGACAAATACTGCATGATATCACTTATCTGTGGAATCCAAAAAAATACAACAAACTAGTGAATCAAACAAAAGAGAAGGAGACTCAAAGATGCAGAGAACCAACCAGCAGTTACCAGTGGGGAGAGGGCGAGGCAAAGGGGACTTACATAGCGAAACCTACTCCCTTATAATCCTGGAGGCTGGAAGCCCAAGATGAAGGCGTCGCAGGGTCGGGTTCTCCTGAGGAATCCCCCTCCAGCTGCAGATGACCATCTTCTCTGTGTTCCCCACGAACACCTCCTCATCTCCTCCTCTTATATGGACACCAGGCAGGTTGCATCGGGGTCCACGCTGGTCACTGTCAGGGCTTCCTAAGTGACGCCAGTGTAAAGAGCCCGCCTGCCACTGCAGGAGACACAAGAGACGTGGGTCTGATCCCTGGGAGGGGAAGATCCCCTGGAGAAGGAAATGGCAACCTGCTCCAGTATTCTGGCCTGGGAAATCCCACGGACAGAGGAGCCTGGTGGGCTATAGTCCATGGGACTGCAAAGATGCAACTGAGCACACGCGTGCGCGCGCACGCGCGCGCGCACACACACACACACACACACACACGACCTCATCTCAACCTCATTAACTCTATCAACACCCTCTCTCCAAATCAGATCACATTCTGAGGTTCTAGGAGGTAAGGGCTTCAACATATGAATCTGGGCATAGACACGATTCAGCCCGTAACAGTGTTTGCAGCCCCTGTGCCCTCTAGGTCCACATGCGCTACAGGGATAGACACGGTGCTGGGACCCACCAGGTGCGGCTGCTCTGCCAGGGCCCTGCCGGCCGCTGAATGGCCCTCTGTGGGGCAGGACTGTGACCGCCTTCATCACTGTGGTATTTATTCTGCACCTAGTGCGTGCACAATGCCTGGCTCTGAATGAATGAGAAAATAAATGGATGAATTTACTGACACTCTAGCTTGCTGAAATCCGTATCTGGAACCACCTTGAATAGTCTTCTCTGCTGTTCTGACCCACAATCGGGTTCTGTCCCCCATTCAATACTAAAGTCTTTGTTTGTAGAACATTCCTGGTCACAACAAAGTTCTAAACGCACTCCGTTCCTGACTCATCTTCTCTTTTTGGCTTTGACGAGACTTCAGCTTTCTTCCTCTAAAATGGAATCACGTCTGTAATGCTTGGAGTATCACGTCAGCTTTGCCCTAAGACGTTTTCCAAGAAGCAGGGTAATACTAAAATCAGACACCACCACCGTCTTACATAGTGCACTGTCAGTGAGCAACGCAGAGCGCCATTCATGGTGGGAAATGAACCAGGGTTCATTTTCACAAGGCTGATGGGAGCGGCGGAGGGCTGTGGCACGCGGCTCAAAGTAACGATGCTCCGGACGGCAGTCCCCTGGTGGAGGGAGTGGTCGGGACTGGAATGCGAGCCCCTCCTTGACAGGTGCTCAGCTCATCCACAGAGCTTTGTTTTTAGTACTTATTTATCAACGTATTTATTTATTAGGCTGTGCAGGGTCTTAGCCATGGCACATGGGGTCTTCTTCGCAACAAGCTGGATCCTTTTTGTTGCTGTGGTGGCGGACCCTCTCTAGTTGTGGCATACAGGCTCTGGACACACTGGCTCAGTGATGTGGTGTGTGGGCTTAGCTGCTCTGTGGTATGTGGGATCTCAGTTCCCCAGCCCAGGATGGAACCCACGTTCCCTGCACTGCAAGATGGATTCCCAACCACTGGACCACCAGGAAGGCTCCATCCACAGAATTTAACTGTATCCCTTTCCTGTTCAAAATCAGTGCATGGAAACCTACTTAAAATGCTGCAAAGTTTCTAGATGCAAATGGTCACCCCTTGCAAGAGGGAACACTCAGGATAAGCCAACTGCCTTGTGTACTCTTGTGTACTAAGGCTTTGCTGCTGCTGGAGGTGGGGATCTACACTTGCTTAGGGTAAAGCTGAGAAGTCAAAGTGTCAGTCGCTCAGTCGTGTCTCATTCTTTGCGACCCCATGGACTGTAGCCTGCCAGGCTCCTCTGTCCATGGGATTTTCCAAGCAAGAATACTGGAGTGGGTTGCCACTTCTTCCTCCAGGGGGAATCTTCCTGACCCAGGGATCAAACCCAGATCTCCTGCATTGCAGGCAGAGTCTTTACCGTCTGAGCCACCAGGGAAGCCCAAAGTGGAGATGTAAGACTCAAGTCTTCGTGTCTGTGAATCAAGATGGCTAACATCTAAAACATTTTTTTAAAACATGAAAGAACCTTCCTCTCCCCTATTTTCTCTCCATCATATCCAACTTTACTGTTCACTTAGTCTATAGAGTACAATTCTGGGAATTGGTAAGGGGAAACCCATGCCATCCACATATATGGCCAGGGGCTGTCACTGCTGGAGCTGGTGATGGATTCAGTGAACTTGGGAAAAGCTCCCAGGATTCTCCAGGCACTGCTCTGGTGCTCAGGAGACAGTCCCATCCCTCGGGAGCACAGAGGCTCACATGGAAAAGCTCAGAGTCCACAGGCTACGGTGAGTGTTGGCTCAGCTATGACCATGTGGTCCTGAGAGAACAGGGAGGACGGGAGGTGTGGTAGGCAGGGCAGAGACTGCAGTCGACATTCAGTTCTGCCTCCTTCCAGTTCGGAGACACTGGGCAACTGTTGATCTCTCTGAGCCTGCGTCTCCTTATTATAAAGTATTATACCTACTCTAAGTGTTAGACAGGAAAATGAAATTGGAAATAAGGCACGGGGAAGTCCTTGGCTCCTAACCACACTACTCAGCTCTGCTGTTTCAGTCGAGCAACCAGGCAGAGCTTCCTGGAGGAAATGGTACCTGACCTGCAGCGATGCTAAGCGATTTCTGGACAGCTCATTGCACCTCATCTCAGTCACTGGTCCACTCACTTCAGAGGACTTAGATGCTCTAGGAAATGACCTTGTTCCCCCTTGCTCGCTTGCTCACTGTCCCTCTCGCACTAGGATGGAAGGGCCTCCTGGGGTTTGCTTTCTTCCCTGCTCTCTTCCCAGAGCCTAGAAGTGGGCTTGGCAAGCTGGAGGCGCTATAAAAACACGTTGGGAGATTAAGTAAACCAACCCTCCTCCAGTGCTTGTGCCCAAGGCCTTTCCACACACGCTGTTTCATCCGTCTCCACAACGGACAGGCCACTGGGACTGATGTTATTTGGACACTTAGCCCGATTTTTTAAAAAAGATTTATTTCTGTTTAATTCTTTGGCTGTACTGGGTCTTTGTTGCTGTGCGTGGGCTTTCTCTGGTTGCGGTGGGCTAGGGGCCCCTCTCTGGGTGCAGTTGAGGGCTTCTCTTTTGTGGAGAACCAGCTCCAGGCACCTGGACTTCAGCAGCTGTGGCTCCCAGGCTCTAGACCATGAGCTCAATAGCTGTGGCGCACGACTCAGATGCCCTGTGGCAAGTGGGATCTTTCTGGACCAGGTATCAAATCGGCGTCTCTTGCATTTCAAGGTGGATTCTTAACCACTGACCACCAGGGAAGTCTCTAATCCAGTTTTCCAGATGACAGAAATTCAGCCTCAGAGAGGATGGACCACCTGTGGGTCCAAGGTCTCCTGCAGCTCTCATGAAGCCAGGCCCTGGCACCCTCTGCCATGCCAACTCCACCAGAAGGGGCCCCAGGTTTGACCGGGACATGGCTCTGTCAGGCCAGGGCAAGAGCATCACCCAGGGCAGCTGACAGGGCCCACGTACGGGGCGATGCTGCTGGAGCTGGCAGCCAGCAGCAGCCTAAGAAAGAAAGCTACCCTGCCAGCAGTGGGGTCTCCGAAGTGGCAATTTTGTACAAAGAAATGGAGTCAATGTAAAAAGATGCTGGTTGCCCATCTTAAGGCGGCCTCCCTACCAGCCCCTGGAGCTGACGGCATGGCAGGACAGTGAGTCTTGGGGATGGGGGATGTGTGTGTGTGCGCGTGGTGGTGGGGTGGAGGGGGCTTGGTCCTCTTCCCAGAGGAGACGGCTGCTGGAGGACCGGCCGTTGGCATGCGGGGACCCAGCTTGACGAGGCCCTGGCGCTTTTGTGAATCCAGAAAACACAGATGGGACTGGTGACAGCCAGCATGTCTGGTGGGGCACAGCAGGCCAAAAAGAGGGAGTGCTAAAATATGAAAAGGCTCGAGGGAGGTTCCGGCAGCCTGAAAGCCTGAAACGGGGACGGGGACGAAGGAGCGGAAACGGAGACACAGTTGGAAAGAGGAGATGGGCGAGGTGTGGACCAGCAGGTCCTCTCCGAGGGGGCGTCCTCGACCACCGTCCCGTGCGGGCAAATGCAGGGGCCTTTCGCGTGGGACGCGTGACAACAGAGGGAAGTTAATGGCATCTTAAAACAAAGATGTTCGCCACAATCATCTGGGTCTGGGAGACGGGGTCCAAGAGGCTGAGAGAAGACCTGGGGTGGGGGATGGGGTGGGAAAATGGTATCCATGGAATAAAGGAAAGTGAAGGGAGAGCAGGAAGGGATGGGGGGCGGGTCTCTGCTTCCCTCACCCCTCACTGGGGGGTCCACCCCCTCAGAGCAGGGGTGGGAACAGTGACGACCTGAAACCGGGAGTGAATTATCATTCCAATGATATCTGGGCGAGAGCTGTGGAAATGTTAATGTACCTTATAAATACACGGGATTATCACTAGTGTTATTCAAACAATTGAATTGTTGTTAAATGATTACTCATCGGCCACCGTGGTTCCCTACACACACACACACACTCACTCACTCACACATATTCTCATATATATAGCTCCTGCATGTGATATTCAAAAACACCATTCATGACAGTGCCATGGTCTATAAAGGTAGAATTTTTTTTTTTTTTTCAAAAGATCCTTAGAATGACAAGTAGTCCTAACCATATTGGAAACAGACATCGTCTGCCCTCCGGTTAGATGGAGCTTCTATTTGCAATCATGTGCAACCACCTCCCAGGCTGCAAAATGCCTTTGTTCAGAAAAGAGCAACCCTGTCTCCCGTTTCTGCTCACCAGGCTGGCTGTCTGCCCCCACTGCTCACTGTGCCACAGCGCCGTGGCCTCGCTGAAGCTGTGCTCCCACCTGCCTTCCTGATTTACTGCCTCCTGACAGGCAGTGCACATTCCAGTTTTCTAACCACAGAGACACTTGCTGTTAATGGTCTGTGGTTAGCCACAGAGATACTTTGCAGAGCCGACACGTGAGCAGACAAACGCAACTGTAGATCCTAATCTAAATGCGTGTTAGACCTGCTCCTGTTCCACGGCATCACTCGCTGCCGCATGGCGTAGAACCCCTAGAATAAAAGAGATAAGTGCCCCCTTCCTAGGGGCAGGGGCCAGCCAGGGTAACAAACAGAGCCTTTAAGGAGCCAGGATAGGGGTGTGTTACATCAAACAAGCCCTTTAACTCTCCCTTCACTTCCCTCATCTGTACCATATGGGTCATGATCTGATTTCACAAGGTCGCCAAGCTGAGAGGCTTGGATTTAAAGAGTTCTATATGCATCAACCCTGGGATCTCTTTGGAAGGAATGATGCTAAAATTGAAGCTCCAGTACTTTGGCCACCTCATGCGAAGAGTTGACTCATTGGAAAAGACCCTGATGCTGGGAGGGATTGGGGCAGGAGAAGAAGGGGATGACAGAGGATGAGATGGCTGGATGGCATCACAGACTCAGTGGACGTGAGTCTGAGTGAACTCCGGGAGTTGGTGATGGACAGGGCGGCCTGGCATGCTGCGATTCATGGGGTCGCAGAGTCAGACACGACTGAGCGACTGAACGGATATGCAAGCAGGAATAATTTTAAAGTTAGTACAAGGATCTGTTTTTGGAGTAGGAAATGGCAACCCGCTCCAGTATTCTTGCCTGGAAAATCCCATGGACAGAGGCGCTTGATGTAGTCCATCGGGTCACAAAGAGTCGGACAGGACTGAGCATAAGAATGTCTTCTACAATAACCATGTAAATTACCAGCCTCTGCTTTCACCTGCAAATGAAGTCAGAGGAGACTACCTTTTTTTTTTTTTTTTGGCCAGCAGGAATGTTGGATCTTCCCTAATCAAGGATGGAACCTGTACTCTCTGCCGTGGAAGCTCAGAGCCTTAACCACTGGACCACCAGGGAAGTCCCAGAGCAGGCTACTATCTAAAGCAGGGGATTCCTAGGTCAGAAAGTGTATAGGCTTTTAAAAAATCTCAGCCAATATCTGCTACTGGGCCTCTGCAGGCCTTCCCCCAGCGTGGCTGCCTCCCCCAGGCTTTTCCTCATTTCCTCGGCTCACTTTAGAGCAACAACTCAGACGTTACACTTGAACACAACTGTTAACGGAGCTGAACTAAAGTAAACACAGCTTTGGTTCTGAACCTGCTTCTGGATCCTACCTGAGGGCAGGACATGGCAGGAACTGGCTTGCTCACAGGAAATGCAGTGGGTTAAAGGAAAAATAATGCCTCTGTGTCCTTGGTCTGATGTTTTCTCTAGTGTCTGAATTAGACATAGGACTTTTCTAAGAACTTGCTTCATACCAAGGGCTTCCCAGGCAGCTCAGTGGTGAAGAATTCACCTACCAATGCAGGAGACTCGGGTTAAATTCCTGGGCCAAGATGATCTCCCTGGAGTAGCAAATGGCCACTCCAGGCTTCTAGCCTGGAAAATTCCATGAACAGAAGAGCCCGGTGGGCTACAGTCCACAGGGTCACAAAGAGTCGGACACAACTGAGCACACACGCGTGGCGTGCGGCTTCACACCCAAACTGATGCAGAAAGCAGACGGGGGAGGCGCCGGGATGGCAAGACTCTCCCTCTTCATCCTCGATGAGCCTCTCCCTACCAGCTGCCACGTGCTGGGCCTCAGACAGCTGAGAGCGAGAGCTGAGGTGCGAAGTTGCCTTCTGAAGGTCTCCTCCACGCCCGGCCATGTGGTCCAGCCTGGGTTTCTCAGGACCCATCAATACGCAATACCAGCAAGAGCAACACATCATACGATCCATTTTCAATAAACTCAAAACTGAGAATGTACGGGGAAAAAATACCACCCCTTAGCCAAAAAAAACACACTTTCATAGATGGTTGTTTTTAGGCGCTAAGGCGTATCTGACTCTTCAGCAACCCCATGGACTACAGTCCATCAGGCTCCTCTGTCTATGGGACTCTCCAGACAAGAATACAGGAGTGGGTTGCCATTTCCTCCTCTAGGGGATCCTCCCAACCCAGGGATCAAACCCAAATCTCCTACATTTGCAGGTGGATTCTTCACCACTGAGAAACCTGGGAAGCCCCACAGTGAATATATAGTAGGGCTTAAAAGCTTTAAATACAAACATTTAAAGATAGATCAACTTTCACAATCACCTAGCCGGTTGACAAAACTCTAAAACCCTTTCTGGCAAGCTGCCTGCTTAGAGGTGGTACCATCTTCCATGTGGACGCCCAGTCTTTCCACCCTAACCCCTCCTGGATCCCGAGTAATGCGGGAGTCCCTTTCACAGATAGTCTAGGGCATAAGCAAATTGTCTGAGTGTCCCAAGTTTAGAATTAGAAGACATTTTCACTGGTTATTCCTTATCTGATCTTGATTTTTAAAGTGCAGAAACATATTGGAAAAGATGTTAAAATGTAAAGAGAAAGAAATTATCAGCACCTTGCACCCCAAGTGAGGTCAGTCATCCCGGTGCCAAGCCAGGGTTCGGGACCCACCTGGGTGTTACCAGGGATGCTGACGGAGGGGAAGACTGAGCTGTTGGTCCAGACTCTCCCATCTTCCCCTCCACCTGCTCCACGGTGGAAACCACGAGGAAAAGCGCCTGACACTATTCAGTTCTGAAATGAGAATGAAATCCCCACTTCCCTCTTCCTGCCACGGCAGTGCCAAAGCCTACCGTGCGTCCAAACCTCCTGTGACAGATGGCACTTCCGGTGTTACTGTTCCCATCTCTGGCCATCCGACAGACTGGAAATCGTACCTTCTAAAAATCACCACATACCTTATTAGCCATAAAGGAAGAAGAGTAAAATTACTGCAAACTGTAAAAACCATGGATGGGAGGAAAAGGCACTCTTTTTTTTAATTTATATTTATTTATTTATGGCTGAGCTAGGTCTTCAGTGCTGCTCACGGGCTTTCTCTAGTTGTAGTGGGCAGGGGCTACTCTCTAGCTGTAGTGTGTGAAGTCACCCTATTTAAAAAAAAAATTGAATAGGTAGATAAGGAATATAAACCATAATTGGCATTTTCACCCTTCTTTACAGATTTCCAGTCTGGTTAAGTTCAGGAACAAAAATATGTGTTGCAGCGGCCGTACTGCTCATAAAGCATTGGTGTTTAGTGTGAAACATTTAAAAGCATGCTCAGGTCGTAACTAAACTAATTGAAGAGTTATGACTTCAAATCTTTACTTCTTCTGCACGTGGCGGGGACCAGGAAAGCTGGCTCCGGCTGTCAAGCCTGCTGACCTGCTGTGGCTTCTTTCCTGACTTGGAACCCGCTCCTCCTGGGTGACCTCACCAGCTCTCCCGGCTGCAGCCCTGACCTCCACTGTCAGCTCAACCAACATCTCTGACCAAAGCCGTCTCGAGCTCCTGATCTAACTGCATCCGCCCTCCGACATCTTCACCTGAAGACGTGGGCATGTGTAGACGTGTAAACACACACGCGTGTGCGCAGAAACGTGACACACAAAGCTAGGCTGGCCGTCTGGCCTGGAGCCCCTCCCCTGCTCCCTCACCTCTATGGACGCAGTGCCGTGCAGCCTCTTGTTGACCTACAAATTTCTGGGTTTCCTAGGCTGCTTCCACATTTCTTACCCTCAACATCAAACCAGTCCTCAAACTCTGCTGACTCTGAAGTACCCAAATATTCAGAACATTAAACAGTCTCAGTGTCTACACATCTTGTCTTCGAGGTGTGAAGGTGCCATCCTCCATGTGGACGCCCAGTCCTTCCATCATCACCCCTCCTGGATCCTGAGTGATGGGGGAGCCCCTTTCATAGACATAAGCAAATTGTCTATCACGCCCTGGTCCGGCCCTGGTCACGTGCTCTCAGGACTCCAGCCATCCGCCGTGGGCTCACCTGTCAAGAGTCTCACCTGTTCCCTTCCCACTCCTCTTAATAGGGCAGAGTGATCTAAAACACAAACTGGCCATCTCTCTGCTTAAATCCGCTGTCTTCGGGACAAAACACTCAGCACCTGGGATCTGCCCTCTGCAACATCTTCAGCCCACGTGACGCCCAACTCCTGTGCTCCAGCTTGAGCTGGACTACTGCTGTTTACTCACCAAGTCGTGTCTGATCCTCTGTGACCCCGTGGACTATAGCCCGCCAAGCTCCTCTGTCTGTGGGATTTCCCAGGCAAGAATACTGGAGTGGGTTGCCGTTTCCTTCTCCAGGGGATCTTCCCAACCCAGGGAACCCACGTCTCCTGCGTTAGCAGGCAGATTTTTTTTTTTTTTTTTTTACCATTGAGCCACTGAGGAAACTCAGCTGGGCTCCTTGGAGCTTCTCAAATATTTCAAATTCTCTCCTGTTTCCACATCTTTTCCCAAGCCACTCAGTCTTCGTGGGACTCGCCCCCTTGTCTTCTAACCTGGCTTACTTCTGCTTCTCCTCTCAAAGCTCATCAGCTCAGGGCTATTTCCTCCAAGACACACCTCTCACCAGCACCGCTAGGAGAGCAAGCTGGGCTGGGTGACCCTCACACATATTTCCCGAGCATCCGCTTGCCTGACCATTATCACTGCACTTACAAGGATGTTTTGAAGCCATCTGTTCACCTGACCCCCTTCTCCACTAGACTGTGAGCTTCTTGAAGACAGGGATGGGCCATTCACACAGGGCATCTTCAGCCCCCAGAACAATACTGGGCACAAAGCCGGTCCCCCAGGAAGGCACCCAATGAAGAGCTGTTTCTAACATGACGGCAGCCATTCCAAAAGTGCAGAAAGATGCCTGAGAGTCCCTGAGAGCCGCTCAGGGACTCCATGAGGTCAAGACTATCCTCACAGTAATACCCAGATGTTACCTGCCTTTGTCATGGCCTGGCATGTGTGCTGAGCGTGCAGAAGGGAGGCGGGTAACAATGCTGTGCCTTAGCCCAAACCCTTGCTGCGACTGAATGTGGAAAGCTGGGCTCACGGAAGAATCTCTTTAATGAAGCTGCACAATCAGTTCAGTTCAGTTGCTTAGTTGTGTCCAACTCTTTGTGACCCCACGGTCTGCAGCACGCCAGGCCTCCTTGTCCATCACCAACTCCCAGAGCTTACTCAAACTCATGTCCACTGAGTCGGTGATGCCATCCAACCATCTCATCCTCTGTCGTCCCCTTTTCTCCTTCCACTTTCAATTCTTCCCAGCATCAGGGTCTTTTCCAATGAGCCAGTTCTTCACATCAGGTGGCCAAAGTATTGGAGTTTCAGCTTCAGCGTCAGGCCTTTCAATGAATATTTATGACTGATTTCCTTTAGGATGGCTGGTTGGATCTCCAATATCCTAACATTATTGTTAAAGCACATTCTGGAGAACACGCCTCTTTCCTCTGTGTGAGGAGTAGAAAGCATGGGGCGGGGTTGTGGGGGGAGCTCTCAGCTGCCCAAGGCTGTCTCAGGGCTGAGCGTGGGCAGCCCTGTGAGCTCTGACTCCGGGAGCATCATTTTCACCTGTGCGACAGACTGCATTATTTAGACAGGGAGCTCTGCAACCATTCTCTCAGAAGTGAATGAAGTGAGCCTGTCCCATCAAGAAAAACAATTGACTGTGTTTGCTGCCAATGATAAAAATATGAGCTCTTAAGGAAAAAAACCCAGAACTTGGAAAACTTGTATCAGCCACTGTGAGCTGGAAAGCCTCCTAATACTTTTCCGCTACTTGGTGGCGATATTAACCCATGTGATTCTTCTAAACTGTATAATAAAATGTGTCAACATTTAGAAGATCTGTGTAACAGAGTCAATATTTTTTAAGTGACCAGAGCGTGACATCAGAAAATCAGGTGGGGTCCAAAGAGATGTTCAAAGGCCAGATGGACCAAAATGTTTGAGACCCTCTAACCTCCAGCCTCAAACTGAAGGACTCAGAGGAGAGAGACACAAAGGCCCACACGTCTCCATCGAATCTCCATCTCCTCTCGTCCCTGGAATCGGCCATGTGCCCTAGCAGTTAGAGATAACACCCTGTACTTGCATCCGACCATAGGACTGCTGCAGCTCGAGCTTTTCTCATTTCAAAGGAAATGTGCACCTTTCGAAGGCAGGGAAAACTGAGACGTGATGTGGATCGGAAGGAGGCCCGTGGACCAGGAGCCGCAAGAACTGTGCTCCAGCTGTCAACCAGGGGCCCGGGGTGCCACCGGGTGAGCTAAGCAAAGGATCCAACCTCCAAGATGGCAGTGCCTTTACCTGCTGCGGGAGGAGCCCTTGTGTGCCTGCAGGGCCTCTGCATCAAGGGGAGACCTGCAGTTGAGCTCCTGGACCACAGGTGTCCCCAGGCAGGCGTAGGTGTCACCCGACAGCATCTGGTATCAGTACTAATCCTCCAAAAGGCGGAGGTGTCACAAGTCAAGGGTTACAGTCGGGCGAGGGAAGGGCCAGGGGAACCACAGGGCGGGACCGTGGGCCCCAACGTTTTTGGCACCAGAGACCGGTTCTGTGGAAGATGTTTCCATGGATGGGGGTGGGGGGAGGTTCAGGGTGATTCAAGCACATTACCCTTATTGTGCACTTTAATTATTGCATCAGCTCCATCCAGGCATTAGATCCTGGAGGTTGGGGACCCCTGGGGTGGGGGACTAAAAGGCACAAATTATCAGGTATAAAATAAGCTACAAGGCTACATAGGGGAACATAGCTAATTCTTTTGCAATAACTATAAATGGAATATAACCTTTAAAGATTGTGACTCATTGCATGGTACACCTGTAACTTATATACCATTGTACAGTCACTATACTTCAATTAAAAAATTTTTTTAAGTCAGTGGGGTGACATGGTAGTGAGAAATGAACTGGAAAAGGCTGGAACGAGGGAAAAGTTAAAGCAACACTTAAACGTCTGTGCTCTGAAGTCAGCAGGCATCTCTGGAAGGACCAGCCACACAGGAATCCCCACATTCTTCATCCTGCCAGATTCCTATCTCCTACGAGCCACCTTTCACCTCTAAGCAAACACAAAACGCTTACAAGCGTCTCCACCACAGAAGCCATGCCAGAGTCACTAACCTGGTTTACCTTTTAAATCACCAAGAAGGGACTTCCCTGGCCGGCTCGATCCCTGCTCTGTCTAGGAAAATTCCACCTGCTGCAGGGCAACTGGGGCTTCGGGCGGCGCCAGCGGTAGAGAACCCGCCTGCCAATGCAGGAGATTTAAGAGACGAGGGTTCAGTCCCTGGGTGGGAGAGACCCCCTGGAGGAGGGCAAGGCAACCCAGTCCAGCATTCTTACCTGGTGAATCCCACGGACAGAGGAGCCTGGTGGGTTACAGTCCACGGGGGTGCAAAGAGTTGGACACGACTGAAGCAACTTGCACGCGTGCACACATGTGCCACAACTACAGAGCCCGAGCTCTAGAGCCCAGGAGCCACAGCTACTGAGCCCACAAGCTACAACTCCGAAACCCTCGCATCCAGAGCCTGAGGTCTACAAGGAGAAGCCCGCATACCAGAGAGAGTGGCCCCTACTCGTGCAACTAGAGAAAGCACTCCACCTGCCCCCCAGGCAGCAACAGAGACCCAGCGCAGCCAAAAGACAAAATCACGAAGACGGAAAGAGCCATCAGAAACACCCCAAGAGCCTCTTCGTGCAAACCCAACAAAAAGCCACTCCAGGCTACTCTCCCAGGGGCGGTTCTGCTGCCCCACCAAATCCTCCTCCCCACCACCGAGTGCATTCACAGAGCTGCCACTGCCTGGCTATCGAAATTAAATATCTATTCCTCCCCATTTAAAGACAAGAAGAAGCCACTGTTTGTAGGGGAAAAAAAACCCCACATCATTTCACATTTTGCCTAAAATAAATCAAAGCTGTATCTCTCTGTCTGGTTTTGGTACCGGGTAAATGGTGGCTTCATAAAAGGAGTTTGGAAGTTTTCCTTCCTCTGCAATTTTTTGGAACCCTTTCAGAAGGATAAGTGTTAATTCGTCTCTAAATGCTCCCCACCTGTGAAGCCCGCAAGTCCTGGACTTTTGTTTGCTGGAAGGTTTTTAATCTCAGTTTCAATTTCAATGCTTGGGATTGGTTTGTTCACATAAAATAAATCAGTGTTACTTGTGAGACAACAAGGTGGGTATATCATTACCTTATTAGAAGGTGTGTTTTTCAAACAAAGTCTCACTGACCACAGTTTAAGCAGCACAGGAAATGCAAGCTCACAGGTATCAAAGTAACAGGCAATGCTCGAACCGTGAAACATGGGTTGTACAAGAATCAAACAGAACAGAGTTTGAATATTGGTTCTGCCCCTCCTGAGCTGTGCCATCTCAAGCAAGTGACTGCCTCTCTGAGGCTCAGCTACGTCACCTCTAAACATTCCAAGCCACCCTCATGCAAGTGGACACCCCTCTGCTGTATGGGGTCACCCAACCTGCCCACCACCAGACAGCTCTGAAGAGTAAGGAGCATACAGGCCTGGCACAGGGTGTGGCAGAAAGTCACTCACTCAGCGGGGCTCCCCAGGCGGCTCAGTGGTAAAGAATCTTTACTCGCCAGTGAAGGAGACTTGGGTTCCATCCCTGTGTTGGGAAGATCCCCTGGAGAAGGAAATGGCAACCTCCTCCAGTATTGTTGCCTGGAGAATCCCATGAACAGAGAAACCTGGTGGGCTACAGTCCAGGAGGTGGCAAAGAGTTGAACCCAACTGAGTGAATGAGCACGCACAGACACACTCACTCAGGAACTGTCTCTGCTAAAATGACGACCACCTAGACACCTGCGTGACTGCTGCCTTGCACCAGACGTGCAGCTGTGGCCTGGGAAAGCAGGAAGGGCCGGCAGCTGCTTGGCTCCGAGATAACTGGTCCATCGGGTTTGGATTCACTGAGGATGGGGTGGGGGAGGGAAGGTGGATGGGAGGCTCTGAATTCTGTAAAATAGTGTTAACAGTTAACACGATCCTTTATATAATCCATTATTCTTTTTTTTAAAGATTTTTTTTGATGTGGACCATTTTAAAGTCTTTATTGAATTTGTTACAATATTGCTTCTGCTTTGTGTTTTGGCCACAAGGCATGTGTGAACTTAGTTCCCCGACCAGGGATCAAACCCACATTCTTGAAGGTGAAATGGCCCACCAAGGAAGTCCCAACCTATTCTTTCTTTTATAGTTTTATGACCTATTAATTTAAAAAAATACTTGATAATAAAATTGGCTCATTTGACCTTCTTTTCTGAACTCTTCTTTTTTTTAAAGATGAACTTTCACCCTGAATCCTTTTAGGTCTTTTCCATCTCCAGGTTTCCATGACAACAACAGCTTGACATTATCAGTGTTTGGGGGGAAAAAACAGCATCAACTCTTAGAAGTGGTGATAACAGAAAAATAATCTACCAGATTATTCTTTCTACAAACACAACAAAATCGTATAAATGTATAAGCTAGGGTATTTGAATTTCTGCCTCCAAGTTTAGAAGAACAAAAGGTAAGCTTCTGTTGGATTTGTTTCCTCTTAAATCAAAAGCCAGTATTTCTCTTGCAGGAGACTGACATTTGCTGTCCCTGGTTGAGAAACACAAAATTGACAAGGTTGGAACTGCAAAGCATACAAAACGGGTTTGCTCAAAGGTAACTAACAAAGATTCCTGGGCCAAAATGGGGTACCTTTTTTTTCCCAAGGGCGGCAACTAATTTATTCAGCCTTAAGGGGCAAGATGGGGAGGTGACAGAGTGTGGAAAGGAGTTTTTGGCAGAGCAAATTAGAGATCCTTTGGCTTATGGCCCCTCTGCCTCCTCCGCTTGTTAGCCATGGATCAGAAGAGAGAATTATTACACTTAGAGACACTTTGTCCCGTTCACTTGCTGTAAAAACCATATAAGAATGTTTAGCTTAAAGAAAAGCAAATTGTAACAAAGCAGTTGGTAACTGAGATGCTAGTCACTGGGGAATGCCAAACAAACTATTCAGGAGGCTCTATTCAAAGGTTTATATTATTTCCTTGACCCTTGAAACATTCCGCAACCCTGCTGAGAGGCCTGTGTCCTCCTCCCACCCCCTCCCACAGCAAACCAGCCCTAAATCTTGACTCTGGGAGTCTCGCTGGTATGGAGGAAACCTCTGCGCCAGACACATTATAGTGGCCATTGTAAAGAGAGGGAGCAGAGTGCGGGGAGGAAAGGTCACCCAGAGGTGCCGGGCAGGGCAGACGTTCCCACGGGCACCTGAGTGCTGGAGGGTTCCTGCGAAGGCCGTGTGGGCTGCAGGCCAATCTGCAGCCTCACAGTGCTTCCAGTTCCAGTGTAGTAAAGAAGAATCCTCATCTGGATGTCACTTGAAATCTGCACTATTCAATTCAGCTTAGAAAGGACTCCTTGACTGACTTCTTTCTCAGTTCATACCCAGCAGTTCTGGTGTCGTAAGGACAAAGTCCTGTGAAATCCCCAGGCACACCTGACTGAGGAGGCAAGCCTCCCACAGCTGCCAAGGTGACATGGTCAATGTCAGCCATCCCGAGCCACCCCCATGACAAGCGTGCACCCCTCTGCTGTACAACTCCTGCTGTTGTGTCTGAATCTTTGTGGCCCCCATGGACTGCAGCCCACCAGGCTCTTCTGCCCACGGGATTCTCCAGGGAAGAATACCGGAATGGGTTGCCCCCTTCCTTCTCCAGAGGGTCTCCACGACCATGGGACAGAACCTGCGTCTCCTGCCTTGCAAAATAGAGGAAAAGAACAGAATGGGAAAGACTAGAGATCTCTTCAAGAAAATTAGAGATACCAAGGGAACATTTCATGCAAAGATGGGCTCGATAAAGGACAGAAATGGTCTGGACCTAACAGAAGCAGAAGATATTAAGAAGAGGTGGCAAGAATACACGGAAGAACTGTACAAAAAAGATCTTCATGACCCAGATAATCATGATGATGTGATGACTAATCTAGAGCCAGACATCCTGGAATGTGAAGTCAAGTGGGCCTTAGAAAGCATCACTACGAACAAAGCTAGTAGAGGTGATGGAATTCCAGTTGAGCTGTTTCAAATCCTGAAAGATGATGCTGTGAAAGTGCTGCACTCAATTTGCCAGCAAATTTGGAAAACTCAGCAGTGGCCACAGGACTGGAAAAGGTCACTTTTCATTCCAATTCCAAAGAAAGGCAATGCCAAAGAATGCGCCAACTACCACACAGTTGCACTCATCTCACATGCTAGTAAAGTAATGCTCAAAATTCTCCAAGCCAGACTTCAGCAATACGTGAACCATGAACTCCCTGATGTTCAAGCTGGTTTTAGAAAAGGCAGAGGAACCAGAGATCAAATTGCCAACATCCGCTGGATCATGGAAAAAGCAAGAGAGTTCCAGAAAAACATCTATTTCTGCTTTATTGACTATGCCAAAGCCTTTGACTGTGTGGATCACAGTAAACTGTGGAAAATTCTGAAAGAGATGGGAATACCAGACCACCTGACCTGCCTCTTGAGAAATCTGTATGCAGGTCAGGAAGCAACAGTTAGAACTGGACATGGAACAACAGACTGGTTCCAAATAGGAAAAGGAGTACGTCAAGGCTGTATATTGTCACCCTGCTTATTTAACTTATATGCAGAGTACATCATGAGAAACGCTGGACTGGAAGAAACACAAGCTGGAATCAAGATTGCTGGGAGAAATATCAATAACCTCAGATATGCAGATGACACCACCCTTATGGCAGAAAGTGAAGAGGAGCTAAAAAGCCTCTTGTTGAAAGTGAAAGAGGAGAGTGAAAAAGTTGGCTTAAAGCTCAACATTCAGAAAACGAAGATCATGGCATCTGGCCCCATCACTTCATGGGAAATAGATGGGGAAACAGTAGAAACAGTGTCAGACTTTGTTTTTTTGGGCTCCAAAATCACTGCAGATGGTGACTGCAGCCATGAAATTAAAAGGCGCTTACTCCTTGGAAGAAAAGTTATGACCAACCTAGATAGTATATTCAAAAGCAGAGACATTACTTTGCCGACTAAGGTCCGTCTAGTCAAGGCTATGGTTTTTCCTGTGGTCATGTATGGATGTGAGAGTTGGACTGTGAAGAAGGCTGAGCGCCGAAGAATTGATGCTTTTGAACTGTGGTGTTGGAGAAGACTCTTGAGAGTCCCTTGGACTGCAAGGAGATCCAACCAGTCCATTCTGAAGGAGATCAACCCTGGGATTTCTTTGGAAGGAATGATGCTAAAACTGAAGCTCCAGTACTTTGGCCACCTCATGCGAAGAGTTGACTCATTGGAAAAGACCCTGATGCTGGGAGGGATTGGGGGCAGGAGGAGAAGGGGACGACCGAGGATGAGATGGCTGGATGGCATCACGGACTCGATGGACGTGAGTCTGAGTGAACTCCGGGAGTGGGTGATGGACAGGGAGGCCTGGCGTGCTGCGATTCATGGGGTCACAAAGAGTCAGACACGACTGAGCGACTGAACGGAACGGAACGGAGCCGCTCGCGAACATCTCTTTGTGGTTCACTCGTGAGCAGGGCAGCACACGCCCTCAAAGACAACAGGGGCTCTGCCCTTGAGGATGCCAGGAGGCAGAGTGTGGAAAGGAGGGGAGGTGAGCCCCAGAAAGCCTGGGAGGGAGCCCCACGGAGGGGGACAGACGCATCCGGATGCGGGGATGGAGAAGAATTAGGAAAGACTGCACCACGTGGTGGGGCACTCTGAAGTTCCCAAGGCGCAGTCTGCTAGGCTGTTTGACTTGCCAGGATCAGGAAGCCCACTTTAGGGGAGGGAAAGGTGAAGGTGAAGTCGCTCAGTCGTGTCCGACTCTTTGCGACCCTGTGGACTGTAAATTTCCCATGAAGTGATGGGACCAGATGCCATGATCTTAGTTTTCTGAATGTTGAGCTTTAAGCCAGCTTTTTCACTCTCTTTCACTGTCACCAAGAGGCTTCTTATTTCCTCCTCAGTTTCTGCCATAAGGGTGGTGTCATCTGCGTATCTGAGGTTACTGATATTTCTCCTGGCAATCTTGATTCCAGCTTGTGCTTTTTCCAGCCCAGCATTTCTCATGATATACTCTGCATATAAGTTAAATAAGCAGGATGAAAATATATAGCCTTGATGTACTCCTTATGGTTGTTCTATTAAAAAAATAAATATATTTAATTTTTATCACTCTTTTGTCTAACCTAACGGCTCTCAAGGCTTAATATACAAAATGCTACTAAAATTAAAAATTATTGGGCCTTACCCCTAGAGATTTTGTTTTCTGGTTCAAGATGGAGGAGCCATCACCCTAATTTAATATCTTTATTTACAAATGAAGAGTTTGTTTTGCAGATACAGTCAATGGTTTGAAGGTGTGAATTGATCTTTAGCTTTGACTTGTGCAGGTTGTAACTGGACGAGCTGAAATTAGCCTTTTGGGACCTGGGTTAACTTCAAATTCAAATGTTATCTGGACTTCTTTCCAGTTGCTTTGTTTTTTAGATCCCCCAGATTAATACTTTCCAAATGCATAATTTTTAAATGTTACATATAACCTCATTGTACTCAAATGCTTATTGCTATTACTTGGTGTCATAAAAATTGACAAATATAAAATGTATTTATTATGGACTTAATACTCCCAAGATTCACATGCTGAAACTCTAACTTCCCAGTACCTTAAAACGTGAATATATTTGAAGATAGGGTCATCATATAAGTGATAAAGATATAATGAGGTCATTAGGCTATTCAATCTGACTGATGTCCTTAAAACAAGGGAAATTTGAACACAGACACCAGGGATACACAGGCACAGTGGAAGGACAATGTGGATACACAGTGAAAGGAGAAAGTTCTCCAAAGAAACCAAACCGGACGATATTTGGTCTTGAACTTCTAGAATACAAATCTGCTATAAAATGAATTTCTGTTGCTTAAGCCACCTAGTCTGGTATTTTGTTGGGCCAGCCCTAGTAAATTGGTATCATGTTCTTAGGTAAAATCAACAAGAGACACACATATAAATTGTCTTCTCTATTTATCACAATTTTCCTGGGACTCTGAAATTATATTTTACAAAAATACAATTTTAAAATTGTAAGGACTCAATTTTAAGGACTCAATATAAAATAAAGAACTCAATATATAATAAAACATAAAGCAAATAGTTCACAATGCAAACAAAGGCACCATTACAAAAAAGGCTGGGCCAGGGTATGTGGTTGACAAGAATAGAATTCCTGGGCTTGAGATGCAGATAAGGTGAGAACCAACCAATCTACATGAAGGTTTTTTTAGCCAATTTGTTTTACTTGAAGGGTGTGGTATTTTCTTTCTATAGGGATTCTCTGAAGCACTAAAATTAACTTGTACTACTTTGAAATAGTAACTTTGTAACAAAAGCCAAAGCATTCTAGAGGTAGAAGATGGACTACTAGGTAGCTAATTTAGAAACATTTAGCTTCCCTGGTGGCTCAGAGGGTAAAGCACCTGCCCACAATGAGGAAGACCTGGGTTCAATCCCTGGGTCGGGAAGTTCCCCTGGAGAAGGAAAAGGCAACCCACTCCAGTATCCTTGTCTGGAGAATCCCATGGATGGAAGAGCGTGGTGGGCTATAGTCCATGGGGTCGCAAAGAGTCGGACATGACTGAGCGAGCTCACTTCACTTCACTTCAAGAATATTAAATGAATTGCATGGAGTAACACCATCAGTTTATAGCAGATGAATTCACCCAGCAAATCTTTAGAAACTGTCTCATGATTACTCATTTAAATATATTCTTCATTTCACCATAAATATTTTTTAAAATGGGTACCAATATCTTCCTGATAAACAGTCAACTTCTATGGAACTTACATAAAGCAACAGATACAGGTTCAAACTTACAATCCCATTAATGGGCACACCTAAATCAAAAATGCTAATTATAGTTGCAAAAAATGATTCTTCCCTCTTAGAAGTATTAATACATTCCATTGCACCAGAGATGAACTTGCAGAGAAATAATTTGGGTGAAAAACATCCTTGTCTGTCCCCTGGGCCAGATGCTTGTTGATGCTTCATCTTGATAGGTACAAGAACAAAACTAACACAAAGTACCACCAACTCTCTGGCAGTTCAGCGGTTAGGACTCTGATCTTCCACTGCAGGTGGTGTGGGTTTGATTCCCGATTTGGGAACTAAGATCCCACATGCTGCATGGCACAGTCAAAAGTTAAATAAATATAATGCTTTTTAATAAATAAAAAATTTTAAAATAAAGTTGCTTAGAAAAAAATATGGGCAGAATGGTGAGAAACAACAAATTGCTTTGTTCCAAGACTCTAAGGTTTGAGTTACTTTGTTACACAACAGAGACTAAATGAAACAGGATTTTTAAAATTTTATAATTAATATTCTCATAAAGATAGCAGAAGATATTTTGACCATTAAATAATAAAAATGTACTACTGAAAAGGATGATCATAGAATAATAAAAAGTTCTTCAGTTCAGTTCAGTTCAGTTCAGTCGCTCAGTCGTGTCCGACTGTTTGCGACCCCATGAATCGCAGCACGCCAGGCCTCCCTGTCCATCACCAACTCCCAGAGTTTACTCAGACTCACGACCATTGAGTCCATGATGCCATCCAGCCATCTCATCCTCGGTTGTCCCCTTCTGCTCCTGCCCCCAATCCCTCCCAGCATCAGTGTCTTTTCCAATGAGTCAACTCTTCGCATCAAATGGCCAAAGTACTGGAGCTTCAGCTTTAGCATCATTCCTTCCAAAGAAATCCCAGGGTTGATCTCCTTCAGAATGGACTGGTTGGATCTCCTTGCAGTCCAAGAGACTCTCAAGAGTCTTCTCCAACACCACAGTTCAAAAGCATCAATTCTTCAGCGCTCAGCCTTCTTCACAGTCCAACTCTCACATCCATTCGTGACCACGGAAAAAAGTTCTTAGAAGTCATAAAATAACCAAAGTGAAATATTCAATGGAAATTTTGGAAGATAAAACTAAACACATAAAACTAAAAAAAATAAAAAAAGTTGAGGAAAATTGGAAATAAAACATAATGCATGAATTAATTAAGTATTATTTGCAGAGGTCTTACAATTGATTTTGTTAGATGTTCTAAAAAGATAAGTCAGAAAAGAAGCTACCAATGAGAACTGCAGAAAAACTTTCTAATAAGGAAGGACTCATTCTCATTTCAGGGAGAAGGCAATGGCATCCCACTCCAGTACTCTTGCCTGGAAAATCCCATGGATGGAGGAGCCTGGTAGGCTGTAGAGCCTGGAGCCTGGTAGACCCCGTCTATGGGGTCGCACAGAGTCGGACACGACTAAGTGACTTAGCAGCAGCAGTAGCAGCAGCAGCAGCATTTCTCCAGGTTGCAGGACCACACAATTAATAATAATAATAAAGACCTATGCCAAAAGCTTGGCTTCCCTGGTGGTGCTGATGGTAAAACACCATCCTGCCAATGAGGAAACATGAGAAACGTGGATTCAACCCCTGGGTTGGGAAGGCCCCCTGGAGGAGGGCATGGCAACCCACTCCAGTATTGTTGTCTGGAGAATCTCATGGACATAGGAGGCTGATGGGCTACAATCCATGGGGTCACAAAGAGTCGGACACCACTGTGGTGACTTAGCACACATGCATGTCAAAAGCTATCACCACCACATTTCCTGAAAGCCTCCAGAGGGAAAAAACACAAACAGATGATATACATAGAATTATTGATCATAATGGCTTCAGATTTCTCAATAGCTACTCTGGAGTTGGACTTTGATTTTGGAACAATATGTTTAAACTTTGGAGGAAAAGCCATTTTCAACATAAAATACCATATGTATCAAAAACTTCATTCAAAAGTGAGAGTCAATTAAACACAGGTTAGCATGCAATGGCTAAAAAGCACCTTGTGCTCCTTTTATTAGGCAGCTGCTGCTGCTGTTAAATCCTTCAGTCGTGTCCAACTCTGTGCGACACCATAGATGGCAGCCCACCAGACTCTGCTGTCCCTGGGATTCTCCAGGCAAGAACACTGGAGTGGGTTGCCATGTCCTTCTCCAAAGCATGAAAGTGAAAAGTGAAAGTGAAGTCACTCAGTCGTGTCTGACCCTCAGTGACCCCATGGACTGCAGCCTACCAGGCTCCTCCATCCATGGGATTTTCCAGGCAAGAGTACTGGAGTGGGTGCCACTGCCTTCTCCAAGGCAGCTGTTAGAGGGCATCTTTTAGCAAAAAGAAATAGTAAATAAAAATTCAAAACCACCAAGGAGGACACTATGGAATTTAAGGAACAGGAGCTCAGATACAGAAGATCAGCAAGGAAGATGCCAGGATCTCCACACAGACAAAATCTGAAGGTCAGAAGGTTGTAGGAGGAAGATTTCTGGGGGGGGAAATAAAATGATAGAAATCATTTGATTTCTTTGAGCACATGGAAATGGGACTCATAATTCTTTATTAGATCTGTGGGCCTTAGAGAGCCACTTCTAATGAACAGAAAAGTGAATGTTATGGTCTGTGGTCTCTCACCAAATTCATTCATATGTTGATGGTATTTGAAAAGTAATTAGGTTTATATGAAGTCATGAGGGTAGAAGAGACACGGGAGACGTAGGTTTGATCCCTGGGTCAGGAAGATCCTCTGCAGGAAGAAATGGCAACCCACTCCAATATTCTTGCCTGGAAAATCCTATGGACAGAGGAGTGAGGTGGGCTACAGTCCATAGGGTTGCAAAGAGTCTACTGTGAGGAGAGACCTCCTGATGATCAGATTAGTGCCCTCAATGGAAGAGAGACCAGAGTTTCTTCTCTCTGCCACATGAGGATATATTCGAGCCAGGAAGAGAGTTCTCAGCAGAATCTGAACATGCTGTACCTTGATCCCTGGCTCTAGAATTCTGAGATGTCAATGTTGGTTGCTTAAGCCACTCAATTAATAATATTTTGTTACAGCAGCCCAGGCTGACTAGGCATGGTTGCCAAGGCTAGGTCAATACCATTCAACTTCCTCCTGACTTTGCACCCCTTTCTTAGAATGTATCCATTGGATCCTGAAGCTAAAACGTATGACATCTGGCTATCCTGAGG
This sequence comes from Aepyceros melampus, assembly GCA_006408695.1. Classification (NCBI taxonomy): domain Eukaryota; kingdom Metazoa; phylum Chordata; class Mammalia; order Artiodactyla; family Bovidae; genus Aepyceros; species Aepyceros melampus. The sequence continues at coordinate 951,436 of SJXQ01011377.1, forward strand.
CTGCCATGCTGGAAAGACCTGTGGACAGAATCCATGAAAACAGAGGCGTGCCTGAGGAGCATCAGCTGTTTTAGCTCCAGCTGTTGAAGTCTTCCCAGCCCAAGTGCTAGATTTATGAATGAGTGAGCTTTCAGAGGTTCTGATCCCAACCTCCCAGTTGCCTCCTCTGACACCAAGTGGAACAGAGATGACCCATCCCTACCTGGCCCTACTCAAATATCAGACCCATTAACAAAATAAATGTGGTTAATGTTCTAAACCAGCAAGTATTGTGGTAGTTTGCTGCACAGCAATAGATAACTGGAAATGTTGTCTGTGCCTTTGATCTCAGCAGCCCTCATCTTAAGCAGAGAAGCAGACATAATGAAATTTTGCATTAGAAGAGGGTAAGGATACACTAACAATAAGCCCAGAATGTTCCTCTATGAATAAGTGTATGACATTTGTGTCTGAATTTTTCAGTTGTGATTTAGATTTTTCTGGAACCCTTTTATGCTCGTATGCTAGATTTTCATTTGTTTTAATTTTCTGAGGCATATGGCTGAGTTCTAGATAATAAAATGAGAATATTTTTCTCATTTTCTTTTTTTTTCACAATATTCTATTTTTCACACAATACATTTATGATAGTTAACAAAAGAGGGGGAAAATTTGAGAGTGATTTTTTATTATGTAAATAATAATTCCTTAAATATTAGAGCCCATGCAGATGATAATTCTCGCTACCTTTGATTTTTGGAGCAAAGTTCCCTCAACAAGGCTGCAAATGCTGAGAGTAGTGAAACCCTTGCTTTTATTCAATTAAGCCTCTTTAAGGACCCAGTTAAAACATGAAAACAGACTAAGAAAAAATAACTTTCCTGTGGGACTCAAGCTCTCCACAGCAGAGTCATTCACTTTTTATGTCGTTATAATTATTAGTAGTGATGGTGATAACAATATATCATTTATATAGCACTTTAGAATTGCACAGAGCTTTCCTACCATCATTTATTAGCTAATCTTCAGAACACTCTTCAGTAATAAGTCAATATTTCTGCCTCCATTTAACAGGTAGGAAATTGAGGCACCATAGACTTGAGCCACTTGTCAAAAGTCAATCAAAAGTCAGCTTGTGGCCTGAGTTGAACAGTCAGTAATGCTACTAAGAGCATCTTCCTCTTAGACCAGCCTGGATCTCACTCAATAACTCTTGCTCGCTGCTTCTAACAGATGTGACGGCAAACTTGATTTTTTGAAACAAGTTCTCTGATATTTTAGAATGCAGTCTTAAGAAAATTCTCCCAAAGTGAAAGTTCTTTATTGCAAGGATCATTTGAAGACTGAAATGAATGTATAAGTTATACTTCTACCTGTATAAGGTAGATTACTTCATAGGTAAGCCTTTCAAGGTGGATACCAGAACTCTTGAAAATAAGAAAGAGCTGAATTATGCACCTGAAATGTATCAGGTATAACCTTGAGAGGTCATGGAATTAACCACCTTAGTTAATTTTGGGAATGGCCTACCCTTCAACGGTGTTTCATGTATAGTTAAATGATACATAACTTTAAATAATAAGATTAAACAGGCAATGTCAAATTCAATAGGAAATATTAACATATTTTCCAGATCAATACCAAGAGGCAAACTTTAAAATCTCTGCTGTCAGAGGTATGAATGCCTATATTTTACTGATATGGTGACATGACTGTTAGCCTAATTCTTCATTTCTCTATCAATTATGCAGACATCACAGGTACTATCTTGGGATATATCTCTCTACAAAGAAGACTTTACATCTCCCTTCTTTACCTCTCCCCTATGTCTTATCCCTTTATCCAACCACTGCAACATGAGCAGTGACTAGGCGAGTGGACCACCTTGGTTTTCCCAGTAAACAGATATTTGTTCTCAAACAGTGCAATAAAACAGAACATCTTAATAGCTCTTGCAAAATGCATTGAAACTTGGCGTTTGTACTTTTAGCACAAATATGGCAAACCAAGGACCCATTCTTGTGGGCTTCCTTTAGAGATGCCCATCACCCAGCATCCATTTCATGTCAAGTCCTCCCAATTGTGCCCTGTGGTCGACACTAGCCCACACACACACAAGTATGGCACAGCCTGGAATCAGAGGACTTCTTTTCTTTTGCTGGCTTCTTCATTCTCTGAGCAAGAATTCAAATGTCAATCACTTTTAGTTAGATTTCATAGAGCAGCATCATAAAAATGGTAACCAATCCAATTGCAAATCATTTGATGAATCTTCTTTGAAGAGTTGCCAATAATGCTAATCATCAAATGGTTGAATCCAGCTTTGTAAAGATGCGTTTGTGAAGAACAGCAATCTCCGTGACTTTGACAAAGGAACTGCTGACTTGCATCACTGTTTGTCTTTTGATGTGAAAGAGCAAATCGATTTATAGAGCTTTTGCTTGCAGATGTAGGATATGATTAGTATGCAGAAAGACCTTTCCACAGTGTCATTTGTTTATTTAGCTGCCTCTGCACTCAGCTCTGATTGTGTATACCTAATTAATGTATACAAAGCTAAGAGAAATAAAATCACAGATCCACAATCACAGGATACTGCAGACCATGTCATTTGTCACGATTGGGTCGGGGGACACTCCAGTTTTACTAACAGCCCACCATATAAAGCATGTAGATTTATAAAAAGATAATAAAAAAGTGCAAGCCTTTTTCTCATCAAAGTGATTCCTCCCTATTTCAGCTAGGTGAATTAACCTGTATAAATATAAAAAGGATGTAATTTCTTTCCTGTGTTGCTATTTGAATTTTTATTCAAAGCAGTTGTTCAGTCTTTGTGAAAAGTACCCGTGATTTCTTCCAGAGGTCAAAGTACTTTGTAAAACATCCTGTGAGACCTGAATCATCCCGTTCTTCAAGGCCTCCCTGTTCAGAAGCTTGGAAATTTTAGCTGAGAAGGAGTTTCAAGTGAAAAGTAAAGACGCTAGAGACCTTCATGTCAATAATGAATGATCAATAGAAGTCACACACTCGAAAATTGACATTCCGTCAGCAGTTGCCTGTTATTCATGCACATTTCACATTGTCTATTCGGGTTTTGAAAGAGACACTGGTAGCAAAATGGCAAAGCTGCTGAAATCTTCAGACCACCAGATAATGAAATCCAGAGTGACATCTAGTGACATCCTACATCAGAAGCACTTGCTTTGCATCTTATAAACCCAGCACCATCACCTAGTTAGCCTTTCCAGTACAGGGACCAGCACTTTCTGTCTAGTTACTGAATTCTAAACTAAACTCTACAGTAATTTTCCTAAGTACGTGATACCTCCAATGGTTGCCTTGCTTTGATACAAGGTAGCTTATTTTTCCACCACCAAACTATGAAAACTTCAATCACTGGCTCAGGTTTAAGGAGCTTTTTGCATTTCTCCACAGCTATTCCATCCATGGCAAGCCAGCCTTTTACTCTTTCCCGCACTGCTCTGTCTCTGCTTTAGTGCGAACAGCATGCCAGAATCACTGCCCTAAATCATGCCAGGGAGCTGCCAGAATAGTTCAGACCTCTCCAAGAGCAGAAGCCAAGGGAGCTGTTATCTCATTGCTGAAACCCAGAACATGCTATTCCATCTAAATCACTGGTGTCATGGTCTCATTTGCAATGAAATTTCTTTGATCTTTTTTTTCCAGTGTATTGGGGGATTATTTTTTTCAGGGTGGGGGCGGGTGGTTGTTCTGAATAATGTATACATTTTACAAACAGAAAATAGAAAATTTAAGTAGAAAAGATGAAACTAACACAGTGTTTAAAATAAAAAATTCAAAATAAAAGTTTTTCATAAAATTTAAGTATTTTATAAGGACTCTCAGCTGGTGTGAACCTCAATTGGAGTATGGCAAAGGGTATCCAATGAGCATATCAATATAATGAGTGTCTTTTTTTTTTTTTTAAGTAAGTCCCTTTTAAATAAAACTGTTCTCTTTTCCCTACGTTTTCCTCTAAAGGGACATGAAGAATGCGTCACATATAAAATTAAATAAATAAAATACCCAAATGCAAAGAATAATGATTTGTAAATGAGATGTTTCCTGACATAGCCATAATTAAAAACCAAATGATGTAAATCTATCTTGCAATTTCATAATACAAAAAGAATTAAACGGTACCTCCTCCTAAGTATCATAAAATTGAGGAAGACTGTAATGTTATTAAAAATAAGATTTCTCTGGGTTTTCAAGTATGAGATACATGCGCTAATTCATAGTAAAATATGCCCCCTGGTAGGTGCTGAGGGTAAAAGATGAAATAAGCCACACAACATTGTAAATCAACTATACTGCAATTTTTTAAATGATTAAAAGGGGAAAAAGATGGAATAAGCCAGTCAAGTTCCTTGAATTCCTGTCTTTTAGCTTAAGATATCTCGAGATATCAATTCCTGACAGGACTCTCATCAAAAAAGAATATCTAGACTGACTAATAAGCCTCAATTTACCTTTCTGTGAGCTCCTTATTTCTGTTTTGAATTTCATAACATTACACTTCACTTCAGGAGTCATCCTAATGTTTTTCACTCCAGTTCATTTCATTCAATTCCTTTGTTCTATAGATGAAGAAACAGAGGTCTGGGAATTTAAACACTTTCCCCTAAGGCTGTAGTTTTAGCAAACAGCAGATCAGGTGAGAATTTAGGCTTCCTGATCTGCTATCAATATTTTCCCCACTGTAACACTTTGTTTCCAGTTGTTACAGGCAGAAAGCACAGTAATCATTGTCAGTAATATTAATAAAAATTTCACAACGTTGATAATCTGTTAATTTCTTGCTCTTTTCTAGAATTCATTGGAATTAATTTCTAGATAACATACTTGAAGCAATTCATATCTCCTCTAATTTGAGGGGCAGTATTTTATACGGGGAACATACTGTGAAAATTGGACTTCCCTGGTGGCTCAGACGGTAAAGCATCTGTCTACAATGTGGGAGACCCAGGTTCAATCCCCGGGTTGGGAAGGTCCCTGGAGAAGGAAATGGCAATCCATTCCAGGACTATTGCCTGGAAAATCCCATGAACAGAGGAGCCTGGTAGGCTACAGTCCATGGGGTTGCAAAGAGTCAGAAACGACTGAGCGACTTCACTCACTCACTCACTGTGAAAAGTAATAAAGGGAGTTCTAGGGATGAGGAGGTTCTCATATACGATCACTAATAGTCAGAACAGATCCAAATAGGAAGAGACTACCTCAAATCTCATGCAGGAAGTGATATTACCTTACCAGCAGGAGAAAGATCTTCTCTTTGCCTGCCAATAGCTTAGCCAATGAGAGTCTGTCACATCTCAACCAATGACAAGCCACTACACTTCACATTCCCATTTTCCTCCAGTGGAACTTGTCTTTATAATAGCGCAGCCCAACTTCCGTTTCTCCTCTCTGAGAGTTTCCTCTCCTTGGCTTTATCTGACTTGGAGGAATTTGCATGTGGTTCACCGTGATTGTATGTCCTTAATTGCAATTCTTTTTGCTCCATTTTGTTAGTAAAATAATTGGCTGCTTTATTGACAGAATATAATTCTGTCATTACCCAGTATACAAAAAGATTGTTTTCTCACATAATTAGGCAATGGATTTAAATTTTATACTGTACATTTTAAAATATGGCAGTGCAAGTTTTTAATAATATTAAATTGATCAATTATCTGAAAACTTACTATATTCAAAAGCTTTTTCCTATAAGCTTTAAATAAATACCAAGAAGATGTCTTAGACAAAGAAGGTGTTCTCCCTAATCCTGTATCTCGCCAGTTTATTTCACCTTTCTTGTCAAAATAGTAGTCCACACAGATTCTTGCCAAAGTTTCATGCACTTGTTTAATACTTATTTTATGCGATACTCATTTTTCACTGTCTTTTAAAATAAACTCAAGGAGTAGAAGTATCTTTAAACTCTCTTTTCATCTTTGCATATCCACAGTTTATAAGAGTGCTTGTTCTTATACATGGCGGTTACTCAGCAATGTATTGTGATGATAAATGCATCACAAAAATTAGAAATGAAAGTAACATTAGAGGTTTACTAACCCAGTTTCCCCATTTGACGATCATATATCTCTGAGTTCCACAGATATTTAATGACTTATCCAATGTTACCTCATGGGTCAGTCGAAGGATTGGGAAGCCTTCTGACTGATAATCACATATTCTTTCTAATATTCCTTTACCTTTTTAAAGATATTTTGAAAACATTCTTCTAAAGCATTTAGTCTGTAAATGATGTTTGGTTACTTTCTGTCATGATTGTTTCCCATATATATCTCACATATAATCAATGTAACATTATATGCTCTACAATATATAATTAATAAGCTTATCCATACTGCTTGGGGCATGCACAAGTGGTGGCTGAATAATAAACCCCCCACCCCACCCAAAGATATCCAGGTTCTAATCCCCAGAACCTGTGAATATTCTTATATAACAAAACAGACTTTGCTGGAAGGAGTAATCATCTTGAGAGGGGGAGATAATCCTGGATTATTTGGGTGGGACTTAAATGTTAAAAGAAGGTTGATTGTAAAAGTAAGGTAGAGGGTGATTTGACTATACAGAAGAAGGAAAAGTAGAGACTGAAGCAATGTGAAGATTGCTCTGCTGGCATTGAAGATGGAATGAGGGGCCAAGATTTGTCTTAAAGATGCTATGTGACCAAAGTCAAATTTCTTCCTAAGGACTAAGTATAGAAAAAGTAGTTTTCCATAGAATAAATAAATATGTGGATGAAATAGTCCTGTGATATTGTGATTTATAATAAATATTTATTTAGCCTTCATCTCATTTCTGACATAGACCTCTTAGAATGCTTGAAATTTCTTAAGTGGTGAAGCAGTAAAGGGGCAATTGTTACATTAATGAGGTGACTTTTGGACCACACCTAAGCATGGGAGAGATTGAAATGGCCAATGATTTCATCAGTCATACCTATGTTATGTTGTTTTGTTGGTGTTCACTCACTAAGTAGTAATGTCTGACTCATTGCAACCCCATGGACTGTAGCCCACCAGCTCCTCTATCCACAGAATTTCCCAGGCAAGAATACTGGAGTGAGTTTCTATGTCTTTCTCCAGGGAGTCTTCCAAACCCTGGGAATGAACCTGTGTTTCTTGCTCAATGGGGGAAAGCCACCATAAATACTCCAAAAGACTGGTTAAAAAACCAAAGGTTTCCTGGTTTGTGGAAAAGTGGAGATTCAGCAAGAGTGGCACAGAGAGGGCATGGAAGCTCCACACATTTTCCCACATCGTGCCCTGTGTGTCTCTTCATTGGCTGTTGATTTGTATCTTTTAATGTTGATTATAATTAACTGGGCTTCCCTGGTGGCTCAGAGGTTAAAGCATCTGCCTCCAATGCGGGAGACCTGGGTTTCATCCCTGGGTCGGGAAGATTCCCTGGAGAATGGCAGGGAATGGCATTCCCTGGCAACCCACTCCAGTATTCTTGCCAGGAGAATCCCATGGACGGAGGAGCCTGGTGGGCTACACTCCACGGGGTCACAAAGAGCTGGACACAACTGAGCGAGCGACTTATCATTAACTAGTAATCTAGTGTGTGAGCAGGTTTCCTGAGTTTTGTGAGCAGCTCTAGCAAATTTATTGAACCCAAGTTGGTGGTGGTGGGACCCTCTGACTGATAGTCAGTAGTTAAGAAACACAAGTGAAAATCTGGACTTGCTATCAGTATCTTGAAGTGGGAGCACTTGTAAGACTGAGCCTTTACCTTGTGGGATCTAAGGCTATCTTCAAGTAGAGAGTGTCAGTCTTGGGTTGAATTGTAGGACACTAACCTGGTGTTAGAAAATTGGTGGTGGTATGACACATACACACATTGGAATGAGGCCCATGACACTTAAGGTCCTAAGTGCTGGGAGACAGAAATATGTACCCATTCTGTCCAGAAAGAGGACACAATTACAAGAAGTACCTCTCCAGAAGCTGGGAAATTCAAGGAGGTAGATTTTCTGAGGGCCCCAGGAAGGAGCACAGCAGGGTGAATACCTTGACTGGAGTCCAGTGAAACTGATGTTCTTTCTCCACAATGGTAAGAAAGTACATGTGTACAGTTTTAAACCACTGTTCATGGTAATTTGTTGCAGCAGCGATAAGAAACTAATACAGTAGACTTAGTATTGGTTGGGGAGTCAAGAGTCCTGGTTTGAACTTGGCTGGCTCACATCATCTCTAGGTGTTAGCTCTGCAAATGTCTAAGTGTAGCTCCCAGGAGTATAATGAAGTTACTCAGTCTTTATTTTCATTTAAGCTCAGGGAACCATCTCAGTGAGAGACAATCTTGCCCTGCAGAATACACAGATAGAGTCACTGGCACAGCTGATGTTAGGAATCTTGGTATAAGATTTTAAAAGATGTCCTACTGGGAAGATAAATTAGGAAAAAAATAAAGACTTCAGAGGAAGAATAAAGTCCCTTCTTCCCTGAAAGAGCACAGTGCTGGAGCAGAGTCCAAGCTGATACTAATGGAAAAACTACCAAATTTTGTGGCCTCTGGACACCCGAGCTTTTGTGCAGTGCACACACTGTGCCCTCTTCTGAGTGCCCTGATCCTAGGAGACAGAGAGGCAGAGCTCAACTTAACTTCCTGGGGAAAGACACAACCTCTCTTTCCTGTACCTCTTCCATTAGGAACAAATACTCTTGAGAAGAACTGTCTGCTTCTTAACACCAAATCACAACACGCCTTCAAGGCACAAAAATAGTGCATATCAGGACAATAGCAATTATGCAATGTAATTGAAATCACTCAATATAATTCTTGGTTAAATGAAAATATGCTACATTTTTGCCAAGATGTTTACTTTAGTATATAAAGAAATTATAAAAATTCTAAGCTAGTTAATAAGGACCTTATAGTTTTTAAAATAAAGGAAAATGCATAAAGAAATAGAAATCCTACTTTAGACATCTCACTAGAATATAAGCTCTTATATCAGCTAGGTCCCTTTTTCTATCAACTTCCTGAATGTTGTTTTCTTTTTCTTGTAGCTTAATAAGAAACTTTTCTCAATTGCCTTCAACAAGAAATGAATATTGACTAAAACTACTACAGTCACAAAAATACTAACCACTCTATAATCACTCTAAGTATAATTACACATGGATCAATTCTTACAGCATAGTTAATGCTCTGGTAAAATCCTTGGGAGGGGTTGACTGACACTACTTCACTGTAGAAAATTTACATACATATCTATATACGTGCATACATAAACTTTACATTCATAGATATGACCTGAAATCTTACAAAGAATTCTTTTGACATCAATTTAAATTTTTTTCTATAATAAAATATAGCATGATCATATTGTTCAGTCACTCAGTCATGCCTGACTCTTTGCAACCTCATGTGCTGCAGCACGCCATGCTTTCCTGACCTTCACTACCTCCCAGCGCTCGCTCAAACTCACGTCCATCAAGTCAGTGATACCATCTAACCATCTCATCCTCTGTCATGCCTTCTCCTCCTTCATCTTTCCCAACATCAGGATCTTTTCCAGTTCAGTTGGCTCTTTGCATCGGGTGGTCTAAGTATTGGAGCCTCAGCTTCAACATCAGTCATTCCAGAATATTCAGAGATGATTTCCTTAAGGATTGACTGGTTTGATCTCCTTGCTCTCCAAGAGACTCTCAAGAGTCTTCTCCACAGTTCAAAAGCATCAGTTCTTCAGAGCTCAGCCTTCTTTATGGTCCAGTTCTGACATCTGTACATGACTACGGGAAAAACCATATCTTTGACTATATGGACCTTTGTTGGCAAAGTGATGTCTCTGCATTTTAGTATAATGTACATAAAATCACTGAGAAGGAAATAGCAACTCACTCCAGTACTCTTGCCTGGAAAATCCCATGGACCAAGGAGCTTGGGTTAAAACCTCTGGTGGCTCAGAGGTTAAAGCGTCTGCCTCCAATGCAGGAGACCCAGGTTCGATCCCTGGGTTGGGAAGATTCCCTGGAGAAGGAAATGGCAATCCACTCCAGTATTCTTGCCTGGAGAATCCCATGGACAGAGATAGTACGTTACAGTCCACTGGGTCGCAAAGAGTCAGACACGACTGAGCGCTTCACCTTCACCTTCAAGGAGCCTGGTAGGCTGCAGCCTATGGGGTCGTTAAGAGTCAGACACAACTGAGAGACTTCACTTTCACTTTTCACTTTCATGTGTTGGAGAAGGAAATGGCAACCCACTCCAGTGTTCTTGCCTGGAGAATCCCAGGGACGGGGGAGCCTGGTGGGCTGCAGTCTATGGGGTAGCACAGAGTCAGACACAACTGAAGCGACTTAAAAGCAGCAGCAACATAAAATCGATATTTACAGTTTAGCAAATAGATATACAGCAAATACTCATGTAACTCCCTAGGTCAAGAAATCATAAATTACTGTCACCCCAGAAAATATGTCTCTCTGTGTCTTTTTCTTTCACAACCCTTTTCCTCTTCCCCAAAGGTCACCATTATTTTGAACTGTGCCACACTTATTTCCAGCTTCCCTTTTGCTTCCCATCCATAGATATATCTCTAAAGTTATTGATGAACTTCTGAAGCGTATCTAAATAGAGTCACATTGCACGTATTCGTGTTTCTTATTTTATTCAGTGTTGTATTTGTAAGATTATTTCATATCATTCTGTGTTGCTATAGTTTATATACTTTCATTGCATTATGATATCCTTTTATGAAATATATCACAATTTATTTGCCCATTCTATTAATAAGAAACACTGACCTATATCTCTCTAGTCTTATTTTACATAACCATTGTGCAATATATATTAAACTTTTTAAACTTGCTTTTTTCCAACTAACATTGTTATAGATATCTCTTTAAGTATGTTTCTACTTTATAAATTTGAATGGATACCTAGGTCATTTGGACCACATTTTAAAATTAATCTTTAATAGTGTATGTGGCTATTTCTGATGTTTTATAATTATCAACAGTATTTTAGTTGTCATTGTTATACATACATTGTTTAGTATATCCCTCATTTTCTTAGAATAAATTTTTGTCATTGAAATATTTGAAATACCTTTGAAATATTTTCCTTAGGGTAAATTCCTAGAGTCAAAGGATGTTAAACATTTAATGAATATTATTTTCAAATGTTGCACATTTTCCATCTAGAAAATGTGTTTCTTTATTTTCTCAAGAACAGAATACAAAGTATCAGATTCTTATTTCCACATTCTTGCCAGCAATAGATACATGTGTTTACAAGCTTCTCAAAGTTAATACAGGAAACTGACTTGTATTATTTGACATTGTACCCCCTAGATTCCTGAAAAGATAAATATAAACTTTAACAGCCATTTGTTATCAAACAATGTCTTTTAACCTATAATGGGCCATTCTTTTGCAAGACCATCACTTCTACACTAAGTAATGAATAATAATTTTTTTAAGTTGTATTTTCCAGAAGGTAGTTATTATTTCCATCACTCCAAGGCCTGATGAATCATCCACAAATAGTGTAAAAGAGAGACAGTCATTGCTAAAGAAAATTCCACTGACAATTCTGTTGTTATCTGACAGCTGGGAAGGAAACCTTCCCACTTGATCAAAATGTCATTTTAGCCATCTTCACCATGGCCCCACTGAATCAGGCCCCATGATTCCCACAGTGGTAACAAGCCCCTAAGGTTTTAGTTCATAACAACATCTAGCTCTCCTGTTTAAAAAGAGGAGCAAATAGCATTTACATAGAGAACACTACTCAAGCAGAACACTATTCAAGCTTTGCTTTACTGAGGGTGTGTCACCTAGCTCTGTGGAAATGGGAAAAAAATGATTTGTGCTGAGTGCTTCAGTGGCGATTCAGTAGACTAAACCCTCCTTCACTTTTGGTAAATTAAATTATGAGAAAACAACAAACCTCAATGGCTAATCTCTACCACATATTTGTTTTAGAACATTCCACTACTATGGAACATTATTTCAGAGTGAACTGCCTGAGATAATCAGAGAAGTTGGGAACAATTAAATACAACTAACATCTACAAATTTCACAAGTGGAATTAAAGTAAGTGCAGATAATTTTAGAACGATAATATATTGTATATTACAGACAAAGAGCTGTGATTTGAAGACTCTTGACATGGGGCTAAAATGTACCAAGCAGTTTTAAGTAATAGTTCTTTATTATCAAAAATAGTTGTTTTCATATACAGATTTATATTGGTTTCAGCAAGGCTTCTTGACCACCTTTCCTGGAAAACTTGATCCCTTCCATGGTGTGGACTATATGACCTGAAGTACACTATTCTGTTGAATATATTCTTTTCATTATTACAACCAACTTTAGACCAACAGATAATTCTTCCAAAAAAAATAATGAAAGAAAAATATTATTTCCTTTATAAAAGACATCATTATTGAGTTGTTCTTTCATTTCAATATTTTTGAATGTCATGGAAAAGTTATTTTAAAACTGAATAACATGTTAATATGATTTTAATTCCTCTGACAATTTACAGGCACTCTTGCCACACCTAATTTAAGAAACAAAATATCTAGCAGTTATTTATTCAGTTTTCATTCAATTTTAATGGCCTAAATGGAAGCTCAGGTGGTTTCATAAAATCAAAATGGATGGAAGAGATGAAAAACATTTCCTGATTACTAGAAATTGTCCCTCCTGAGGGAGAGGAGGAAAAGGGGATACATATAATTTATCATCCAAAGTCTCATGGAATCAAAGTCTAAAATTTTAATGTTAGAAATTGCTAAAATATGTACTTCATTTAGGGCTTCCCTGATGACTCAGCAGTAAAGAATCCATCTGCAGTGCAAGTTCAGTCCCTGGGTTGGGAAGATCCTCTGGAGGAGGGCATGGCAACCCACTCCAGTGTTCTTGCCTGCAGGATACCATGGACAAAGGAGCTTGGTGGGCTATTGTCCCTAGTGTCAAGAGGAGGAAAAGAGGAAAAGGGGATACATATAATTTATCATCCAAAGTCTCATGGAATCAAAGTCTAAAATTTAATGTTAGAAATTGCTAAAATATGTACTTCATTTAGGGCTTCCCTGATGACTCAGCAGTAAAGAATCCATCTGCAGTGCAAGTTCAGTCCCTGGGTTGGGAAGATCCTCTGGAGGAGGGCATGGCAACCCACTCCAGTGTTCTTGCCTGCAGGATACCATGGACAAAGGAGCTTGGTGGGCTATTGTCCCTAGAGTCACAGTCAGACACAATGCGTCGACTGAGCACAGCATAGCATACATGTTCCAGTTAAAGAGTAGCATTGTAACTGAGACAGAAACAACAGTCCACTTCAATATTCTTGCCTGGAGAATCCCATGGACAGAAGAATATGGAGGGCTAAAATCCATAGGATCACAAAGAGTCAGACACTATTGGAGAGCTTAGCACATTGTAGCTGAGTTCTCTCACTCTCATTCCTTCTCACTGCAATGTTCTGTTTTGGAGTTCCCTTGGAAAAGAGAAGCATATAATTGAAATAAAGAAATGTGTTTAAAATCAGAAATTTGAGACTTCATGTTATGTGCCTGATGCGTTTTTCTATTTTAAATGCTCTTCTAGTTGCTATCTCCCATAACTGTTAGTCTGTCTGCTCGGCCATATTCTATTCAATTATTCCTAGAGTAATGGAACTCCCTGCAAGATCTTAACTACTGATTTAATATCTAAAATGCTGCATGAAACATAAAGTATTCATGGGTGATGTTTTTAAATAAACGCCTGTGAATAGATTAAAACACACACCATGAAAATAAAAGCTGTTCACAAAGAGGCATTTAAATTGGTTGCTAGTATTACTAAAAATTGTGTAGTCGGGAGCAATAAAAATATTGAATTTGGGAGATTGTATCAAAATTAAATTTTAAATAATAGAAAATTTGGGGAAAATGTGCTACAGGATACATTTACTTTAATAAAAGCATGGAGAAAAGTTGAGTAAAAGAATACTTGTTAGTATGTGATGTGCTAAGACCTCATCACCTTTTCTGCTCATGGCTCATGCTTCAGGAGCTAAGAAAGACAAGGTGAGAGAAGTGAGTAAAAACTGGGACGACACCTTCACTTTGGTGTATTTTATCCTTCTTTATTGTCCTCTGCTTCCAGCCTCATCTGTCTTCCTTTTTTCATGTAGTTTTTAGAAAGGTGACAAGACAGAGCCTTAAGAGAGGCCCCGGTAAAATGTATTATGATCCTGAAAAATGGTGAAATTAAAGCAGAATGGCCACACTCCTTGACTTATGTAAAGTTTATTCAAACCTGCCTTGCTCTCCTTTTGAACCTGACAGTGCTTGGATTTCTTAATAATGTGCAAATTAAAAGGACTTTATCAAAGGCTCAATAATTATGTAGTCAATGTTAAAATAACTGAAAGAAATTCTATAATAATTTCAGAAGAAATATAATATCCTGCATTATATGGATCCAGAACAAATACTCAAAAACAAAATCCCAGATGAATAATTAAAATGATTGTATTTCTCCTATAAAATCACTCTGGAGGTATATCAAAATTAGATATTCCTAATTAGTCTCCTATTTAAACTCCATTCCTTAGATTAATAATAAGAATAAAGATATTTATTTGCTGTAGCATTAGATTGGGTTTCCCAGGTAGCACTAGTGGAATCCGCTGCCAATGCAAGAGATGCAAGAGACTCAGGTTTGATCCCTGGGTTGGGAAGTTCCCCTGGAGTAAGAAGTGGCAACCCGGTATTCTTGCCTGGAAAATTCCACACACAGAGGAGTCTGGTGGGCTACTGTCCATGGGGTCGCAAAGAGTAGGACAGGACTGAGTACACACACACACACACACACATACACACACACTCACACATAGCACTAGATAACAGAAGAGTTCTGTTTTCAGGAACATAACTACTCCTTGTGGTTTCATCTATCATGTAACTGAATTAAGCTTATTTGGATTATGATATTAAAAGAGTGATTCCTAATTTCAATCATATTACATAGAAATGTTCTAAGGGTGGTTGAAAGCATGGGAGAGAACTATGTTTGGTTTCAGAGGCATTCAGCATCATCAGCCACTTAAGAAAGAGTTCACCCAGAAACGTATGTCAGCAAGAATCAAGAATAAGGAGCATGTTCTGGGGGAAGCACCATGAAAGAACCAGCAGAGAGACTGGTCAGATGTTTAGAGAACTCAAAAGTGCAGAATCTTAGAAGTCGGCTAAGATGGACAGCTGTCCCATTCTTTAATTGAGCTTTGACTGTTCAGAATGTGAACCATCTCCTGTTCACTGATACTGGGGAATGGATCACTCTGTGGGGCCTAGTAGTTGGCAGGGTGCATTTTCAATACAGAAGATGCAGGAGCATATATTTTCTCCTTGCTAGGTCAGAAATGATAATCAAACCAGAGTTTCCCAACCAGGAGTATGAACTGGGAGTGAGTGGCAAAAAGAAGCAGGCGCTGTTTAAATTCCTCCCCTAGCGGCAATGGCAGTGGTACCCTGTGTTGAGCAACGGAGCAGCAGCAATGTGTGATTATTTGTTCCCTGGGGTGGCATCCCAACTGGGGTTTGAAAAAGAAAGTGAAAGTGTTAGTCACTTGAGACCCCATGGACTGTAGCCCGCCAGGCTCCTCTGCCCATGGGATTCTCGAGGCAAGTAAACTTTAGTGGGTTGCCATACCCTTCTCCAGGGGAATCTTCCAAGCCCAGGGGTTGAACCCAGGTCTCCTGCATTGCAGGCAGAATCTTTACATCTAAGCCACCAGGACTGGGGTTTGAAGTCCAGTAGTTCCTAGCATCTTTTAAGACTATTTCTTGAGGTTTGCCACTGACCATTAACCAAAACTATCCTTCTGAAAAATTCCTTCTGTTTCAGTTTGCAATCCAGAATGCTGAGCAGGATAGGGCCAACTGCAAAATGAAAGTGCAGAGATTTTTATTTAAAATTATTCAGAATTTGAAGACAGCAACATCTCAGCATTAAAACCAAGGTTTTTCTAAGCATGGGTTACTATGAAGTTGCCTAGGCTGCAAACCCATGAAGCTGGCCCTTCATGGGTATATGAAGGGCCTTTCATGTTGGTATAACATAGAAGGAAAAGTACTTATCGATAATATATGGTCAACAAAAAAAATCTCTGAGAAAGAGAATCCTAAAGGGTTTTGGCAAGGGACACGGTGTTGGTTGGTTGTTTCTGTGAACAGTTGTAGCTGAAGAATGAATGTTATAACCAGAATCAAGTTATCAAGGCTCATTTCAGTCTAACTGAATTGCCCGGGTATTAGTAAGGTTTGGCAGAATTGCTATATCTTCCCCAAATAAAACCACTTCTTCTGGACATGCATTTTATTTGGAAAGATCTTGGGTGTGATTTATGAACTTTTAGATGAAAAAATAAAAAGTGAGTCAAGGGTGTTTTTTGAAAGGTCTGACTCTAATCCCAGAGGGCCAAAGCAGTGGTACCATCCATTCTTTCACTGAGAAATGGTTGTGCTCTGGCTGTGGACACACTGTTCAGGAGTCCTCTCCGGGGATTCTTAATCGCTTAGTGGCCAACACATTCAGACAGGGCACAAGGGAGATTCAACCAGCAGATCTGCTATTTTAGGGAAAGCCATCTGTTTAGATTTCTCTCCAGTAAAACTGCCCAGTCTCAGTATATTCACCCATAAATTTTGTGTCTGAGTTTCAAAGTCCCTGCAACTTTGTATTGAATAGAAGGAAAAATCCCACGAAGTGAAAAAATTGTGGTAACAACAGCTCAAATCATCTGGTGACAGCAGGTCTGTCTACCCCGGGGCTACCCTCTGGGTTGGGCTCTCACACCACGTGACCTGTGCTGTCCTGGGAAATGGGTGAATATCAAACAACACGCAAGTGGTCAAAGTAGCTACCATTATACATTTTGTTGCCCAACCAAAGTTTTCTGTTTAGCCTGATATTCTTAGACCAGCTCCCACATTTTTATGTTAATAGAAAGTACAGGGGAAGAAATCTACAGAGATGTTGTTGGTAGTGGCATATTAAAGGCAGTGGCAGGTTAGAACACCCTTGTAGTGACATGGAAAATCCTTTCAGCTACACACATAGTCTTTCAACACACCAACATGGGCTTAGCAGACTAATTCGAAGAAAGAGTGTTGCAGAAAGTTCTGTTCTACAATCAGGAATGTGAAAAAAATTATCACTCCTTGGCCCACTGGCAGAGCTACTGAGATTTTCAACCTAGAAGAGCAAGACGACTAATGTGCCTATCTAGCCGTTTCCTCCAGTACTCTTGCCTGGAAAATCCCATGGACGGAGGAGCCTGGTAGGCTGCAGTCCACAGGGTCACACAGAGTCGGACACGACTGAAGCTTAGCAGCAGCAGCAGTAGCAGCAGTCTTTTCCTCTCTCTCATACACTCTCCCTGTGTTAATGTTGGTTTAATCGAATTAAAACATAATTAAAAGCGGCTGTTTTTTCATAGGTGACTGGAAGTCTTAATATTCTTTGGGAAACATGCAAAATTAACTGAATTCATATAATTCAATGTTCATTTTTTTATATTCCTCTTTCTTAAATGGACTTTAATAACTATAGAGCACCTACTCCATGCTAGGCATCATCGTATGAAATACCAAATAATTTTAAGGTATTCATCTTCCCAATATTCAAGGAATTAAATATTAGGTCACTCAAGAAAGTGGGAACTTAAATATACAGAAGATATGTAACTGATCTAAAGTCACATTAAATGGATAGAAGTGGTAGGATTCAAGTTCCTGAGCTACCTCAAATATTTTTGGAGTATCTCAGATAAAAAGTATCATGTAAGAATCACAATAAGCTGTGGAAAATTCTGAAAGAGATGGGAATAACAGACCACCTGACCTGCCTCTTGAGAAACCTACATGCAGGTCAGGAAGCAACAGTTCGAACTGGACATGAAACAACAGACTGGTTCCAAATAGGAAAAGGAGTACATCAAGGCTGTGTATTATCACCCTGCTTATATGTATATGCAGAGTACATCATGAGAAATGCTGGGCTGGAAGAAGCACAAGCTGGAATCAAGATTGCCGAGAGAAATATCAATAACCTCAGATATTTAGATGACACCATCCTTATGGCAGAAAGTGAAGAGGAACTAAAAAGCCTCTTGATGAAAGTGAAACAGGAGAGTGAAAAAGTTGGCTTAAAGCTCAACATTCAGAAAACGAAGATCATGGCATCTGGTCCCATCACTTCATGGGAAATAGATGGGGAAACAATGGAAACAGTGTCAGACTTTATTTTGGGGGCTTCAAAATCACTGGAGATGGTGATTGCAGCCATGAAATTAAAAGATGCTTACTCCTTGGAAGGCAAGTTATGACCTACCTAGACAGTATATTGAAAGCAGAGACATTACTTTGCCAACAAAGATCCATCTAGTCAAGACTATGATTTTTCCAGTTGTCATGTATGGATGTGAGAGTTGGACTGTGAAGAAAGCTGAGCACTGAAGAATTGATGCTTTTGAACTGTGGTGTTGGAGAAGACTCTCGAGAGTCCCTTGGACTGCAAGGAGATCCAACCAGTCCATTCTGAAGGAAATCAACCCTGGGATTTCTTAGGAGGGAATGATGCTAAAGCTGAAGCCCCAGTACTTTGGCTACCTCATGTGCAGAGTTGACTCATTGGAAAAGACTCTGATGCTGGGAGGGATTGGGGAGCAGGAGGAGAAGGGGATGACAGAGGATGAGATGGCTGGATGGCATCACTGACTTGATGGACGTGAGTCTGAGTGAACTCCTGGAGGTGGTGATGGACAGGGAGGCCTGGCGTGCTGTGATTCATGGGGTCACAAAGAGTCAGACACGACTGAGCAACTGAACTGTACTGAAGGAGCTAACAAAAAAAAATCAACATGAAAAATGTTCTAGGCTTCAAAGAGCCTTTAATATATAGACAGTGAGAAACAAGAACATCTACAAAACCCCAAGCATTTAGTCAAATGATTTTTGACACAGATCTAAAGACAATTTAATGGAAAATGAAGATAGCCTTTTCAATAAGAGTTTCTGGAAAAATTAAGCATCCATTTGCAAAATTTTGTTAAATGAAACTTAACCCATTAGTTCAGTTCAGTTCAGTTCAGCTTCTCAGTCATGTCCGACTCTTTGGGACCCCATGGACTACAGCACGCCAGGCCTCCCTGTCCATCACCAGCTCCCAGAGCTTGCTCAAACTCATGTCCCTAGAGTTGGTGATGCCATCCAAACATCTTATCCTCTGTCATCCCCTTCTCCTCCCATCTTCAATCTTTCCCAGCACAGAGTCTTTTCAAATGAGTCAGTTCTTCACATCAGATGGCCAAAGTATTGGAGCTTCAGCTTTAGCATCAGTCCTTCCAATGAATATTCAGGGTTGATTTCCTTAGGATGGGCTGGCTGGATATCTTTGCAGTCCAAGGGATTCTCAAGAGTCTTCTCTAACACCACAGTTCAAAAGCATCAATTCTTTGGCGCTCAGCTTTCTTTATGGTCCATCTGTCACTATCCATACATGATTCCTGGAAAAACCATAGGTTTGACTATATGGACCTTTGTCAGCAAAGTAATGTCTTTGCTTTTTAAACCATATTTTGAACAATATAGAAAAATTTATTTCAAAATGGATCATATATTTAAATGTGCAATCTAAATGTATAAAACTTCAAGAAGAAAACATAGGAAAAATCCTTTAGTTTGGGTTAAACAAAGTTTTATTAGATTCAATACCAAAAGTCAAATTCATAAAGAAATCATAGATAAACACATTTATTAACCATTGATAAAAAAATTGTGTTTTAATGTCACAATTTAAAACTTCAACTTTAAAGAGATACTGAAAAGATATATGGCTATCAGATAACCAGTAGAAAGATACTAAAGCCATTAATCATTAGAAAAATTCAAATTAAAGTCACAATGGTATTTCACTACACACTTTTTAGAATGTCTATTTTTTTTTTCCTAATAACAATATTGAAGTTCTGAAAAGCCAGTTTGGTGGATTCTTATGAACCTAAACATACGTTTATGATATGACCGAACATCCCCACTGCAAGGTACTTAGCCAAGGGAAGTGAAAACTTCAGTTTATACAATCACTTATATGTAAATAATGGTTGTAGCAAATTTATTCATATTCACCCCAAACTGGCAAGACCATTGATGTTCACCAACTGGTGAATGGGCAACCACATTTTGGTACAGCTACAGAATGTAATATTATTCAGCGGTATATTTAACAAGCCACAGATACTCACTGTAAATACATGGATCTCAGAAACATTTTACTAAGTAAAAGAAGCCAGGTTTTTAGAGTGTGCATGCCATATGATTCCATTTAAATGACCTTCTAGAAAATGAAAAACCATAGGGAACAGATTACTGGTTTCAGTGGAATAATGGTTGTAGCAAATTTATTCATATTCACCCCAAACTGGCAAGACCATTGATGTTCACCAACTGGTGAATGGGCAACCACATTTTGGTACAGCTACAGAATGTAATATTATTCAGCGGTATATTTAACAAGCCACAGATACTCACTGTAAATACATGGATCTCAGAAACATTTTACTAAGTAAAAGAAGCCAGGTTTTTAAAGTGTGCATGCCATATGATTCCATTTAAATGACCTTCTAGAAAATGAAAAACCATAGGGAACAGATTACTGGTTTCAGTGGGGTGATCTGATCCAGTCACTAAGTCGTATCCGACTCTTGCGACCCCATGGATTGTAGCCTGCCAGGCTTCTCTGTCCATGGGATTCTCCCGGCAAGAATACTTGAGTGGGTTGCCATTTCTTTCTCCATCAGTGGGAGTGGTGGTGGGGAAATGTGTTCACTCAAAAGGAGCAAGGGGACATTTAGGAGTGATGGAGATACTCTTTCATCTTGATTTTGGTGGTAATTACATAAATGCTCATATTTGTTTGCCAAAATTCATAGAGTTATATACTGAAATGGGTTACTTCTGCTGTTTGTTAATTACATTTTAACAAACCTGACTTTGAATAATCAGCATGTCTAAAACTGAAGCCATCCTTTTTCTCATTGAGCCTCTCTATTTATTTATTTTCAGTTCAGAGAAAAACACCATTTCCAATCCACCCAAGGGATTACCCAGCGGGTCCTCCTCTGTCCCTCACTCTGACACAGTGTCAGCTTTCTCAACCAGGAAATCTTATCCCTTTATAAACATTCTCAGAAACCTTTCTTCTTCCTCATTTCTGTTGTCACCACTGTATTGGTTCCTTCAAATTTCTAGCCTCATGACAGGTTTTCTCCCCTGGGGTCCCATTTTGCATCAGTCTCCCCTGTGCTTTGCCTTGAATGAGCTTTAAAACCATAATTCTCATTGGGCATATCTGTGCTTAAAATCTTTCAACAATTTCTGTAGGATAAAGTCCAAGCTCCTTAAACCACAGAGAAATCTTGCTCAGTGTATCCCAGGCCTCTCTAACAGGTATAGTTTCTGTCTCAGTCATACTGTGACACACCTTGTTCTAGAATGTGCCACATGCTGCTTTTTCTCCTCTGAATCTGCAAATTCAGCTCCTTTGTCTGAAATGCCTTTTTAGAAAGTTTGTCTTTAGTGGCAAACCACTTCAGTGTTCTAGCCTTGAGAACCCCATGAACCATATGAAAAGGCAAAATGATAGGATACTGAAAGAGGAACTCCCCAGGTCGGTAGGTGCCCAATATGCTAGTGGAGATCAGTGGAGAAATAACTCCAGAAAGAATGAAAGGGCAGAGCCAAAGCAAAAACAATACCCAGTTGTGGATGTGACTGGTGATAAAAGCAAGGTCTGATGCTGTAAGAGCAATATTGCATAGGAACCTGGAGTTTCAGGTCCATGAATCAAGACAAATTGGAAGTGGTCAAACAAGAGATGGGAAGAGTGAACGTCGACATTCTAGGAATAAGCGAACTAAAATGGACTGGAATGGGTGAATTTAACTCGATGACCATTATATCTACTACTGTGGGCAGGAATCCCTTAGAAGAAATGGAGTAGCCATCATGGTCAACAAAAGAGTCTGAAATGCAGTACTTGGATGCAGTCTCAAAAATGACAGAATGATCTCTGTTCATTTCCAAGGCAAACCATTCAATAGCACAGTAATCCAAGTCTGTGCCCCAATCAATAACAGAAGAAGCTGAGGTTGAACGGTTCTATGAAGACCTACAAGAGCTTTTAGAACTAACACCCAAAAAAAGGTGTCCTTTTCATTATAGGGGACTGGAATGCAAAAGTAGGAAGTCAAGAAACACTCAAAGTAACAGGCAAATTGGTCTTTGGAATGTGGAATGAAGCAGGGCAAAGACTAATAGAGTTTTGCCAAGAAAGTGCACTGCTCATACAAACACCCTCTTCCAACAACACAAGAGAAGACTCTACACATGGACATCACCAGATGGTCAACACCGAAATCAGATTGATTATATTCTTTGCAGCCAAAGATGGAGAAGCTCTATACAGCCAACAAAAACAAGACCAGGAAATGACTGTGGCTCAGACCATGAACTCCTTATTGCCAAATACAGACTTAAACTGAAGAAAGTAGGGAAAACCTACTATGCAGAGTATATCATGAGAAACGCTGGGCTGAAAGTAGCACAAGTTGGAATCAGGATTGCTGGGAGAAATCTCAATAACCTCAGATATGCGGATGACACCACCCTTATGGCAGAAAGTGAAGAGGAACTAAAAAGCCTCTTGATGAAAGTGAAAGAAGAGAGTGGAAAAGTTGGCTTAAAGCTCAATATTCAGAAAACAAAGATCATGGCATCTGGTCCCACCACTTCATGGGAAATAGATGGGGAAACAGTGGAAACAGTGTCAGAAGTTATTTTGGGGGGCTCCAAAATCACTGCAGATGGTGAATGCAGCCATGAAATAAAAGACGCTTACTCCTTGGAAGACAAGTTATGACCAACCTAGATAGCATATTCAAAAGCAGAGGCATTACTCTGCCAACAAAGGTCCGTCTGGTCAAGGCTATGGTTTTTCCAGTGGTCATGTATGGATGTGAGAGTTGGACTGTGAAGAAGGCTGAGCACTGAAGAATTGATGCTTTTGAACTATGGTGTTGTAGAAGACTCTTGAGAGTCCCTTGGACTGCAAGGAGATCCAATCAGTCCATTCTGAAGGAGATCAGGCCTGGGTGTTCTTTGGAAGGAATGATGCTAAAGCTGAGACTCCAGTACTTTGGCCACCTCATGCGAAGAGTTGACTCATTGGAAAAGACTCTGAAGCTAGGAGGGATTGGGGGCAGGAGGAGAAGGGGACGACAGAGGATGAGATGGCTGGATGGCATCACTGACTGGATGGATGTGAGTCTGAGTGAACTCTGGGAGTTGGTGATGGACAGGGAGGCCTAGCTGCTGCGATTCATGGGGTTGCAAAGAGTCAGACACGACTGAGCTACTGAACTGAACTGATTCATTCTTTGAGATTCTCTTGACATCATTTACTTCCCTTTTGGATCAGATCATAAAAATCTGCTTGTAATGCAGGAGACCTAGGTTCAATCCTTGGATCAGGAAAATTCCCTGGAAAAGGGAATAGCCACTCAAGCCAGTATTCTTGCCTAGAGAATTACATGGACAGAGGAGCCTGGTGGGCTACAGTCCATGGCATCACAAAGATTCAAATATCATTTACTCAATGGAAACTTATCTTCACTGCTCCCATCAGCCTGAATTTGAATGTCCCACAGGTCACAATAATATGTGCTTGAACTTTAAGGAAGACATCTATCTCTCTGTCCTGCAACTGTGCAGGACTGCAAAGAGATCCAACCAGTCCATTCTGAAGGAGATCAGGCCTGGGTGTTCTTTGGAAGGAATGATGCTAAAGCTGAGACTCCAGTACTTTGGCCACCTCATGCGAAGAGTTGACTCATTGGAAAAGACTCTGAAGCTAGGAGGGATTGGGGGCAGGAGGAGAAGGGGACGACAGAGGATGAGATGGCTGGATGGCATCACTGACTGGATGGATGTGAGTCTGAGTGAACTCTGGGAGTTGGTGATGGACAGGGAGGCCTAGCGTGCTGCGATTCATGGGGTTGCAAAGAGTCAGACACGACTGAGCTACTGAACTGAACTGATTCATTCTTTGAGATTCTCTTGACATCATTTACTTCCCTTTTGGATCAGATCATAAAAATCTGCTTGTAATGCAGGAGACCTAGGTTCAATCCTTGGATCAGGAAAATTCCCTGGAAAAGGGAATAGCCACTCAAGCCAGTATTCTTGCCTAGAGAATTACATGGACAGAGGAGCCTGGTGGCTACAGTCCATGGCATCACAAAGATTCAAATATCATTTACTCAATGGAAACTTATCTTCACTGCTCCCATCAGCCTGAATTTGAATGTCCCACAGGTCACAATAATATGTGCTTGAACTTTAAGGAAGACATCTATCTCTCTGTCCTGCAACTGTGCATCAACCTAGTAGCCCTCTAATGATGTGTTGCTTAAATAAAGTGCTCATGCATCATACACTTTTATTTTTTTATTTTTTTAAAGTTCTTATTTTTTTTATTTTTATTTTTTTTACTTTATTTTACTTTACATTACTGTATGGGTTTTGCCATACATTGACATGAATCCATCTCGGGTGTACACGAGTTCCCAATCCTGAAACCCGCCACCCCCCTTCCACCCCATATAAACTCTCTGGATCATCCCTGTGCACCAGTCCCAAGCATCCTTTATCCTGTATTGAACATAGACTGGCGATTCGTTTCTTACATGATAGTATACATGTTTCAGTGCCATTCTCCCAAATCATCCCACCCTCTCCCTCTCCCTCAGAGTCCAAAAGTCCATTCTATACATTTGTGTCTCTTTGCTTTCTCGCATACAGGGTTATCATTACCATCTTTCTAAATTCTGTATATATGTGTTAGTATACTGTATTGGTGTTTTTCTTTCTGGCTTACTTCACTCTGTATAATCAGCTCCAGTTTCATCCATCTCATTAGAACTGATTCAAATGCATTCTTTTTAATGGCTGAGTAATACTCCATTGTGTATATGTACCACAGCTTTCTTATCCATTCATCTGCTGATGGACATCTAGGTTGTTTCCATGTGCTGGCTATTATAAACAGTGCTGCAATGAACATTGGGGTACATGTGTCTCTTTCAGTTCTGGTTTCCTCGGTGTGTATGCCCAGCAGTGGGATTGCTGGGTCATATGGCAGCTCTATTTGCAATTTTTTAAGGAATCTCCACACGTTTTCCATAGTAGCTGCATTAGTTTGCATTCCCACCAACAGTGTCAACAGTGTAAGAGGGTTCCCTTTCTCCACACCCTCTCCAGCATTTATTGCTTGCAGACTTTTGGATCGCAGCCATTCTGACTTGTGTGAAATGGTACCTCATTGTGGTCTTGATTTGCATTTCTCTGATAATGAGTGATGTTGAGCATCTTTTCATGTGTTTGTTAGCCATCCGTACATTATACACTTTTAAATCTTCAGCAGCTAGAGGCATTCAGTACATATCTTCCAAGTGATTGAGTAAAGGAACACGTAAATAAATGTATAAACAGCATCAGAAAACATTGCTTTAACATTTTAGCCTCCTGACCTAAATCTCTTGATATTTTTGGCCTTGGGTAGACTGCTTTCTGAGAAAAGATCCCCTAACAAAGTTATCTGCAAAGGTGCAACATGGTCTAAATAAATCCCTGGGGCTTTAAGGGAGCAAGTGTGATGAGGCAGGCATAATGTATAAAGAAGATCAGTTGCGGGAAAAATTCAACAAGAGTTAGTAGGGTCATTGTCTTATAATTAAAGTCCTCAGTAAAGGTTGTCATGGGCTCTTTGTACAATTCCTAGATCACTCCTACTTCTGAGTCAATACAAGGGAGTTTCTGAGGTTGCTATTTGTGGAACTGAGGGACTCAGCCTGGACAGATTGTTGTGGCAAACATCTTCATCCATCATGCCCTGATAAGCATGAGGGTCTGCTTTTTTTTTTTTTTTTGGCCTGAGAGAAGAGGTTAATTTTGTTTTGTTTTCAGTGTGTGCTATGTGGCTATGCAGTGAAAGAAAGGAAAATAAGAATCAGGACATGGAAAGACCCTCACTGGAAAAGACCTCGATGCTGGAAAGATTGAGGCAATAGTTCAGTTCAGTTCAGTTCATTTGCTCAGTCGTATCTGACTTTTTGGGACCCCAAGAATCGCAGCACACCAGGCCTCCCTGTCCATCACCAACTCCCAGAGTTCACTCAGACTCATATCCATCCAGTCAGTGATGCCATCCAGCCATCTCATCCTCGGTCGTCCCCTTCTCCTCCTGCCCACAATCCCTCCCAGCATNATGCGACGAGAATGCCAGGAATCCCTTCCTGACGAAGCAGGGTAAGGAACCCTCATCTCGAGCTGAGGAGGGGACAACGAGGCTCCTCTTGAGTTGTGGCGGGACCCTCGGGTATCCTCTCAAGTGGAGGCATATGTATCAGGGAACTTCTTGAGTCGCAGAGGGGAGTGAAGGACCCTTTCGAGCTCCAAGAGGAAAGGTGTGACTTCCCTCAACAAGCGGCAGTGGAAAAGGGCCTCAACACTCCTGGAAGAGAGAACCTTCTGGTATTTCTCGAGTTGCAGCAGGTCCTTCTCAAGATAGGACGGGGACCTCTGGGACCCGCTCATGTGGCCTCAGGAGAGGCCAGTCTCCGTGCGAAAGGCGAGGGACCTCTCGCGATTCCTCTCCAGTTGGTGACGGTTCCTCTGTCCTCCTCTGGAGCTCTGGCCGGGTCCTGAGGTTTCCTCGAACGTGTTGACATGGGGTTTGGGTCCCTATGGAGTGTCCACAGTTGAGTCAGGCCTCGTCTCGAATGGAGATATGCACCCCAGCTATCCTTCTGAGCTGTAGCAACACTGTCAGGCTTCCTGTCACTTTGAAACAGGGGTCTGTGTCTTTCCCTCGAGGTGCCACCAGGGCTGTCACACGTGCCACCATGGGGTGAGTTGATGCTCGGGGTGACAGTCGAGACTGTGCAGGTAAATGAGGTTCATCTGGAGTGGATTGAGACTTCTGGGTACTTGTGGCCTGATGGCACGATCCCTGGAGTTCCTCTCTACTCTCCTGTGGAGAGCACCTCCTCCTGATATGCGATGGGAACGCCGCAAATCCCTTCCCGATGAAACAAAGTAAGGAACCCTCATCTCGAATTGAGGAGGGGACAACGGGGCTCCTCTTGAGTTGTGGCGAGACCTCTGGGTTCCTCTCGAGTGGAGGCGCGTGTGTCGGGGAACTTCTTTAGTCACAGCAATGGAGTGAAGGATCCTTTCAAGGTCCAAGGGGGAAGGTGTGATTTCCCTCGACATGCAGCAGCGGAAAAGGGTTCAACGCGCCTTGAAGGGAGAACCTCATGGTGTTTCTCGAGTTGCAGCCGGTCCTGCATGAGTTATCATGGGGGCCTCAGAGTCCTGCTCGTGTGGCCTCAGGAGTGGCCAGTCTCCGTGCGAATGGCGAGGGACCTCTCAGGATTCCTCTCCAGTCGGTGGCGGGTCCTAGGTCCGCGTCTGGATCTGCAGCTGAACTCTGAGCTTTGCTCAAAAGTGCTGACATGGGACTTGGGGCCCTCTGGAGTGTCCACAGGGTGGTCAGGCCTCGTCTCGAGTGGAGACATGCACGCCAGCTCTCCTCCTGAGCTGTAGCAGCACTGTCAGGCTTCCTGTCGCGTTGACACAGGGATCTGTGGCTTTCCGTCGAGATGCTACCAGGGCTGTCACATGTGCCACCATGGGGTTAGTCGATCCTCGGTGTGACAGTCGAGGCAGTGCAGGGAAATCTGGTTCATGTGGAGTGGATTGAGACTTCTGGGTACCTGTGGCCTGATAGCACAATCCCTGGAGTTCGTGTCGATTCTCGTGTGGAGAGTACCTCCTCCTGAGATGCCACGGCAACGCCGGGAATCCCTTCCCAACGAAGGAGAGAAAGGAACCCTCATCTCGAGCTGAGTAGGGGACAACGGGGCTTCTCTTGAGTTGTGGTGGGACCCTCGGGGTTTTTGTCGAGTGGAGGCGCGTGTGTCGGGGAACTTCTTGAGTCGCAGAGGGGAGTGAAGGACCCTTTCGAGGTCTAAGAGGGAAGATGTGACTTCCCTCTACATGTGGCAGTGGAAAAGGGCCTCAATGCTACTGGAAGAGAGAAACTTCTGGTGTTTCTCGAGTTGCAGCAGGTCCTTCTCAAGTTACGACGGGGATCTCAGAGTCCTGCTCATGTGGCCTCAGGGAGGGCAGGCTCCATACAAATGGCGAGGGACTTCTCAGGATTCCTCTACAGTTGGTGTCGTGTCCTCTGTCCTCGTCTGGAGCTGCAGCCGGACCCTGAGGTTTACTTGAACGTGTTGACATGGGACTTGGGTCCCTCTGGAGTGTCCACAGTGAAGTGAGGCCTCGTTTCAAGTGGAGACATGCATGCCCGCTCTCCTCCTGAGCTGTAGCAGCACTGTCAGGCTTCCTGTCACTTTCAACCAGGGATCTGTGGCTTTGCTCATAGTGCAACCTGGGCTGTAACACGTGTCACCATTGGGTGAGTCGATCCTCGCGGTGACAGTCGAGGCAGTGCAGGCAAATCAGGTTCATCTGGAGTGGATTGGGATTTCTGGATACTTGTGGCCGGATGGCACATTCCCTGGAGTTCCTCTCAACTCTCCTGTGAAGACCACCTCTTCCTGAGATGCGACGGGTGCACCGGGAATCCCTTCCCAACGAAGCAGGGAAAGGAACCCTCATCTCGAGCTGAGGAGGGGACAACGGGGCTCCTCTTGAGTTGTGGCAGGACCCTTGGGGTTCCTCTTGGGTGGAGGCATGTGTGTCAGGGAACTTCATGAGGCGCAGAGGGGAGTGAAGGACCCTTTCGAGGTCCAAGAGGGAAGGTGTGATTTCCCTTGACATGTGGCAGTGGAAAAGGGCCTCAACACGACTGAAAGGGAGAACCTTCTGGTGTTTCTCGAGTTGCGTCTGTTCCTTCTCAAGTTACGACGGGGACCTCTAGGACCCACTCGTGTGGCCTGAGGAGAGGCCAGTCTCCGTGCGAATGGTGAGGGACCTCTCAGGATTCCTCTCCAGTCGGTGGTGGGTCCTCTGTCCTCGTCTGGAGCTGCGGCCGGACCCTGAGGTTTCCTCGAACGTGCTGACATGGGACTTGGATCACTCTAGAGTTTCCACAGGGAGTCAGGCCCCGTCTCAAGTGGAGACATGCATGCCAGCTATGCTCCTGAGCTGTAGTAACACTGTCAGGCTTCCTGTCACTTGAAATAGGGGTCTGTGTCTTTCCCTCGATGTGCCACCAGGGCTATCACATGTGTAACCATGGGCTGAGTCGATCCTCGCGGTAACAGTCGATGCAGTGCAGGCAAATCAGGTTCATCTGGAGTGGATTGAGACTTCTGGGTACTTGTGGCTTCATGGCCCAATCCCTGGAGTTCCTCTCGACTCTCATGTGGAGAGCACCTCCTCCTGATATGTGATGGGAATGCCGAGAATCCCTTCCCGATGAAGCAGAGAAAGGAACCCTAATCTCGATCTGAGGAGGGGACAATGGGACTCTTCTTGAGTTTTGGCGGGGACCTCGGGGTTCCTCACGAGTGGAGGCGCGTGTGTCAGGGAACTTCTTGAGTCGCAGCAAGGGAGTGAAGGACCCTTTCGAGATCCAAGAGGGAAGGTGTGATTTCCCTCGACATGTGGCAGGGAAAAGGGCCTCAACGCACCTGGAAGGGAGAACCTCCTGGTGTTTCTCGAGTTGTGGCAGGTCCTTCTCGAGTTACGACGGGGAACTCAGGGACCCGCTCGTGTGGCCTCAGGAGAGGCCAGGCTCTGTGCAAATGGCGAGGTACCTCTGGGGATTCCTCTCCAGTTTGTGGCGGGTCCTAAGTCCTCTTCCGGAAATGTCGCTGAAAACTGAGGTTTTCTCGAAAGTGCTGAGATGGGAATAGGGCCCCTCCGGAGTGTCCACAGGGGAGTGAGGCCTCCTCTCCAGTGGAGACATGCACGCCCGCTCTCCTCTTAAGCTGTAGCAGCACTTTCAGGTTTCCTGTCACTTTCATCCAGGGATCTGTGGCTTTGCTCTTCGGGCCACGAGGGCTATCACAGGTGTCACTATGGGGAGAGTCGATCCTCGCGGTGACTGTCGAGGCAGTGCAGGAAATTCAGAATCATCTGAAGTGGATTGAGATTTTTGGATACTTGTGGCCTGATGGCACATTCCCTGGAAATCCTCTCGACTTTGATGTGAAGAGTACCTCCTCCTGAGATGCGATGGGTACCTCGGGAAACCTTCCCAAAGAAGCAGGGAAAGAAAACCTCATCTGAAGATGAGGAGGGGACGACGGGGCTCCTCTTGAGTTGTGACGGGACCCTCGTGGCTCCTGTCGAGTGGAGGCTCGTGTGTCAGGGAACTTCTTGAGTCGCAGCAAGGGAGTGAAAGACCCTTTCGAGGTCCAAGTGGGAAGGTGTGATTTTGCTCAATATGCAGCAGCAGAAAAGGGCCTCAACGCGCCTGGAAGGGAGAACCTCCTGGTGTTTCTCGAGTTGCAGCAGGTCTTTCTCGAGTTACGACGGGGACTTCAGAGACCTGCTCGTGTAGCCTCAGGAGAGGCCAGGCTCCGTGCAAATGGCGAGGTACCTCTCGAGATTCCTCTCCAGTTGGTGGCGGGTCCTAAGTCCTCTTCCAGAGCTGCGGACGGACCCTGAGGTTTCCTCGAAAGTGCTGACATGGGACGTGGGGCTCTCTGAAGAGTCCATAGTGGTGTCAGGCCTCGTCTCAAGTGGAGACATGCACTCCAGCTATCCTCCTGTGCTGTAGCAGCACTGTCAGGCTTCCTGTCGCATTGACAAAGGGATCTGTGACTTTCCCTCAAGATGCCACCAGGGCTGTCACACGTGCCACCATGGGGTTAGTCGATCCTCGGGGGGACAGTCGAGGCAGTGCAGGGAAATCTGGTTCATCTGGAGTGGATTGAGACTTCTGGATACCTGTGGCATGATAGCACGTTCCCTGGAGTTCCTCTCGACTCTCGTGTGGAGAGCACCTCCTCCTGAGATGCGACGGAAAGTCCGGGAATACCTTCCCGACAAAGCAGAGAAAGGAACAGTCATCTCGAGCTGTGGAGGGGACACCGGGGCTCCTCTTGAGTTGTGGCGGGACCTTCGGGGTTCCTCTCGAGGGGAGGCGCATTTGATGGGGAACTTCTTGAGTTGCAGAGGGGAGTGAAGGACCCTTTCGCTGTCCAAGAGGGAAGATGTGATTTCCCTGAACATGTGGCAGTGGAAAAGGGCCTCAACTCGCCTGGAAGGGGAACCTCCTGGTGTTTCTCCAGTTGCGGCAGGTCCTTCTCGAGTTACGAAGGGAATATCAGGGACCCGCTCGTGTGGCCTCAGGAGAGGCCAGGCTCTGTGCAAATGGTGAGGTACCTCTCGAGATTCCTCTCCTGTTGGTGGCGAGTCCTAAGTCCTTGTCCGGAGCTGCGGCCGGACCCTGAGGTTTCCTCAAAACTGCTGACATGGGACTTGAGCCCCTTCGAATTGTCCACAGGGGAGTCAGGGCTCGTCTCCAGTGAAGACATGCACGCCCACTCTCCTCCTGAGTTGTAGCAGCACTGTCAGGATTCCTGTCACTTTCACCCAGGGATCTGTGGCTTTGCTTGAGGTGCCATCAAGGCTATCACACGTGTCAACATGGGGTGAGTCGATCTTCCCTGTGAAAGTCGAGGCAGTGCAAGCAAATCAGGTTCATCTGGAGTGGATTGAGAGTTCTGGATACTTGTGGCCTGATGTAACACTCGCTGGAGTTCCTCTCGAATCTCCTGTGAAGATCACCTCCTCCTGAGATGCGACGGGTACGCCAGGAAACCATTCCCGAGGAAGCAGGGAAAGGAACCCTCATCTCGAGCTGAGGAGGGGACAACGTGGCTCCTCTTGAGTTGTGGCGGGCCCCTCGCGGTTCCTCTCGGGTCGAGGCGCGTGTGTCGGGTAACTTCATGAGTTCCAGAGGGGAGTGAAGGACCCTTTCGAGGTCCAAGAGGGAAGGTGTGATTTCCCTCAACATGGGGCAGTGGAAAAGTGCCTCAATGCGACGGAAAGGGAGAACATTCTGGTGTTTCTCGAGTTACGACCGGTCCTTCTCGAGTTACGACGGGGACCTCTGGGATCCGCTCATGTGTCCTCAGGAGAGGCCAGTCTCCGTGGGAATGGTGATGGACCTCTCGGGATTCCTCTCCAGTCGGTTGCTGGTCCACTGTCCTCGTCTGGAGCTGTGGCCGGACCCTGAGGTTTCCTTGAACATGCTGACATCAGAATTGGGCACCTCTGGAGTGTCCAAGTGGAGTCAGGCCTCGTCTCAAGTGGAGACATGCACGCCAGCTATCCTCCTGAACTGTAGCAATACTGTCCGGCTTCCTGTCCCGTTGAAACAGGGGTCTGGGGCTTTCCCTGGAGGTGCCACCAGGGCTGTCACACGTGCCACCATGGAGTGAGTCTATCCTCGGGGTGACAGTCGAGACAGTGCAGGGAAATCATGATCATCTGGAGTGGATTGAGACTTCTGGGTACTTGTGGCCTGAATGACAAGATCCTGGAGTTCCTCTCGACTCTCCTGTGGAGAGCACCTCCTCCTAATATGTGATTGTAACGTTGCGAATCCCTTCCCGACAAAGCACGAAAAGTAACCCTCATCTCACACTAAGGAGGGGACAACGGGGCTCCTCTTTAGTTGTGGCGGGACCCTCGGGATTCCTGTCGAGTGGAGGCGCGTATGTCAGGGAACTTCTTGAGTTGCAGCAAGGGAGTGAAGGACCCTTTCGAGATTCAAGAGGGAAGGTGTGATTTCGCTCGACATGCAGCAGCAGAAAAGGGCTTCAACGCGCCTGGAAGGGAGAACATCCTGGTGTTTCTCGAGTTGCAGCAGGTCCTTCTCGAGTTACGATGGGGACCTCAGGAACCTGCCCGTGTGGCCTCAGGTGACCCCAGTCTCCGTGTGAATGGCGAAGGACCTCTCGGGATTCCTCTCCAGTCGGTGGTGGGTCCTAGGTCTGCGTCTGGAGCTGCAGCCGGATTCTGAGCTTTGCTCCAAAATGCTGAAATGGGACTTGGGCCCCTCTGGAGTGTCCACAGTGGAGTCAGGCCTGGTCTCCAGTGGAGACATGCACGCCTGCACTCCTTCTGAGCTGTAGCAGCACTGTCAGGCTTCCTGTCACTTTCCCCCAGGTATCTGTGGCTTTGCTCGAGGTGCCACCAGGGCTGTAACACGTGCCACCATGGGGTAAGTCGATCCTCGTGGTGACAGTCGAGACAGTGCAGGGAAATCAGGTTCATCTGGAGTGGATTGAGACTTCTGGGTACTTTGGCCTGATGAAGATCCCTGGAGTTCCTCTCGAATCTCCTGTGGAGAGCACATCCTCCTGATACGCGATGGGAACGCCGCAAATCCCTTCCCGATGAAGCACGGAAAGTAACCCTCATCTCACGCTGAGAAACAGACAAGGGGCTCCTCTTGAGTTGTGGTGGGAACCTCGGGGTTCCTCTCGAGTTGAGGCACGTGTGTCAGGGAACTTCTTGAGTCGCAGCAAGGGAATGAAGGACCCTTTCGAGGTCCAAGAGTGAAGGTGTGATTTCGCTCGACATGCAGCAGCAGAAAAGGGCCTCAACGTGCCTGGAAGGGAGAACCTCCTGTTGTTTCTCGAGTTGCAGCAGGTCCTTCTCGAGTTACGACGGGGACTTCAGGGTCACGCTCCTGTGGCCTCAGGAAAGGCCAGGCTTTGTGCATATGGTGAGGTACTTCTCAGGATTCTTCTCCTGTTGGTGGGGGATCCTAAGTCCTCGTCCGGAGCTGCTACCAGACCCTGAGGTTTCCTCGAAAGTGCTGACATGGGATTTGGTCCCCTCCGGAGTGTCCACAGGGGAGTCAGGCCTCGTCTCCAGGGGAGACATGCACACAGGCTCTCCTCCTGAGCTGTAGCAGCACTGTCAGGCTTCCTGTCACTTTCACCCAGAGATCTGTGGCTTTTCTCGAGTGCCACCAGGGCTGTCACACGTGTTACCATGGGGAGGGTCAATCCTCGCGGTGACAGTCGAGGCGGTGCAGGCAAATCAAGTTCATCTGGAGTGGATTGAGATTTCTTTATACTTGTGGCCTGATGGCACATTCCCTGGAGTTCCTCTCGACTCTCCTGTGAAGAGTACCTCCTCCTGAGATGCGACGATAACGCCGTGAATCCCTTGCCGACGAAGCAGGAAAAGGTACCCTCATCTTGAGCTGAGGAGGGGAAAATGGGGCTCCTCTTCAGTTGTGGCGGGACCCTCGGGGTTCCTTCAAGGGGAAGCGCGTGTCAGGGAACTTTTTGCGTCGCAGCAAGTGAGTGAAGGACCTTTCGAGGTCCAAAAGGGAAGGTGTGATTTCCCTCGACATGCAGCAGTGGAAAAGGGCCTCAACGTGCATGGAAGGGAGAACCTCCTGGTGTTTCTCGAGTTGCAGCAGGTCCTTCTCGAGTTACGACGGGGAGCTCAGGGACCTGCTCGTGTGGCCTCAGGAGAGGCCAGTCTCCATGCGAATGGCGAGGAACCTCTCCGGATTCCTCTGCCGTCGGTGGCGGGTCCTCTGTCCTCGTGTGGAGCTGCGGCCGGACCCTGAGGTTTCCTTGAACGCGCTGACATGGGACTTGGGTCCCTCTGGACTGTCCACAGTGGAGTCAGGCCTCGTCTCGAGTGGAGACATGCACACCAGCTATCCTCCTGAGCTGTAGCAACACTGTCAGGCTTCCTGTTGCATTGAAAGAACGGTCTGTGGTTTTCCCACGAGATGTCACCAGGGCTGTCACACGTGCCACCATGGGATGAGTCGATCCTCGGGGTTACAGTCGAGACAGTGCAGCGAAATCAGGTTTATCTGGAGTGGATTGAGACTTCTGGGTACTTGGGGCCTCATAGCACGATCCCTGGAGTTCCTCTCGATACTCCTTTCGAGAGCACCTCCCCCTGATATGCGATGAGAATGCCGCGAATTCCTTCCCAAAGAAGCAGGGAAAGTAACCCTCATCTCATGCTGAGGAGGGGGAAACGGGGCTCCTCTTGAGTTGTGGCGGTACCCTCGGGTTTGCTGTCGAGTGGAGGCACGTGAGTCAGGGAACTTCTTGAGTTGCAGCAAGGGAGTGAAGGACCCTTTTGAGATCCAAGAGGGAAGATGTGATTTCGCTCGACATGCAGCAACAGAAGAGGGCCTCAACACGCCTGGAACGGAGAACCTCCTGGTGTTTCTCGAGTTGCAACAGGTCGTTCTAGAGTTACGACGGGGACCTCAGGGACCTGCTCCTGTGGCCTCAGGAGAGGCCAGTCTCCGTGCGAATGGCGAGGGACCTCTCGGGATTACTGTCCTGTTAGTGACGGGTCCTAGTACGCGTCTGCAGCTGCGGCCTGACCCTGAGCTTTGCTCGAAAGTGCTGACATGGGACTTGGGTCCCTCTGGAGTGTCCACAGGGTGGTCAGGTTTCGTTCCGAGTGGTGACATGCACGCCCGCTCTCCTCCTTAGCTGTAGCAACACTGTCAGGCTTCCTGTCATGTTGACACAGGGATCTATGGCTTTCCCTCGAGATGCCACCAGGGCTGTCACACGTGCCACCATGGGATTAGTCAATCCTCGGGGTGACAATCGAGGCAGTGCAGAGGAATCTGGTTCATGTGGAGTGGACTTAGACTTCTGGGTACCTGTGGCCTGAATAGCACGATCCCTGGAGTTCGTCTCGACTCTCCTGTGGAAAGCACCTCCTCCTGAAATGCGAAGGGAATGCCGAGAATCCCTTCCCGACGAAGCAGAGAAAGGAACCCTCTTCTCGCGCTGAGGAGGGGACAACGGGGCTCCTCTTGAGTTGTGGCGGGACCCTCGGGGTTCCTCTCGAGTGGAGGCGCGTGTGTCAGGGAACTTCTTGATTCGCAGCAAGGGAGTGATGTACCCTTTCAAGGTCCAAGAGGGAAGGTGTGATATCCCTCGACATGCGTCAGTGGAAAAGGGCCTCAACGCGACTGGAAGGGAGAACCTCCTGTTGTTTCTCGAGTTGGGGCAGGTCCTTCTCGAGATAAGACGGGGACCTCTGGGACCCGCTCGTGTGGCCTCAGGAGAGTCCAGTCTCCATGCGAAAGGCGAGGGACCTCTCGGGATTCCTCTCTAGTCGGTGGCAGGTCCTCTGTCCTCGTCGGGAGCTGTGGCCAGACCCTGAGGTTTCCTCAAAGTCGCTGACATGGGACTTGGGTCCCTCTGGAGTGTCCACAGTGGAGTCAGGCCTCATTTCGAGTGGAGAAATGCACGCCAGCTATCCTCCTGAGCTGTAGCAACACTGTCAGGCTTCCTGTCGCTTTGAAACAGGGGACTGTGGCTTTCCCTTGATGTGCCACAAGGGCTGTCACACGTGCCATCATGGGTGAGTCGATCCTCAGGGTGACAGTCGAGACAGTGCAAGGAAATCAGGTTCAGCTGGAGTGGATTGAGACTTCTGACTACTTGGGGCCTGATGGCACGATCCCTTGAGTTCCTCTCGACTCTCCTGTGGAGAGCACCTCCTCCTGATATGTGATGGGAACGCCGTGAATCCCTTCCCGACGAAGCACGAAAAGGAACACTTATCTCGAGCTGAGGAGAGGACAACGGGGCCCCTCTTGAGTTGTGGCGGGACCCTCAGGGTTCCTGTCGAGTGGAGGCGCATGTGTCAGGGGACTTCTTGAGTCGCAGCAAGGGAGTGAAGGACCCCTTTCAAGGTCCAAGAGGGAAGGTGTGATTTCGGTCTACATGCAGCAACAGAAAAGGGCCTCAACGGGCCTGAAAGGGAGAACCTCCTGGTGTTTCCCGAGTTGCAGAAGGTCCTTCTCGAGTTACGACGGGGACCTCAGGGACCTGCTCGTATGGCCTCAGGAGAGCCCATTCTCCATGCGAATGGTGAGAGACCTGTAGGGATTACTCTCCAGTTGGTGGCGGGTTCTAAGTCCTCGTCCGGAGTTGCGGCTGGACCCTGAGGTTTCCTCGAAAGTGCTGACATGGGACTTGGGCCACCCCAGAGTGTCCACAGGGGAGTCAGGCCTCGTCTCCAGTGGAGACATGCACGCCCGCTTTCCTCCTGAGCTGTAGCAGCACTGTCAGGCTTCGTGTCACTTTCACACAGGGATATGTGGCTTTGCTCGAGGTGCCAACAAGGCTATCCCACGTGTCACCATGGTGTGAGTTGATCCTCGCGGTGACAGTCGAGGCAGTGCAGGCAAATCAGGTTCATCTGGAGTGGATTGAGATTTCTGGTTACTTGTGGCCTGATGGCAAATTCCATGGAGTTCCTCTCAACTCTCCTGTGAAGAGGACCTCCACCTGAGATGCGACGGGAATGCCGGGAATCCCTTCCCATCGAAGAAGGGAAGAAACCCTCATCTCGAGCTGAGGAAAGGACAATGGGGCTCTCTTGAATTGTGGCGGGACCCTCGGGATTCTTCTCAAGTTGAGGAGCGTGTGTCGGGGAACTTCTTGAGTTGCAGAGGTGAGTGAAGGACCCGTTCTAGGTCAAAGTGGGAAGGTGTGATTTCCCTTGACATGCGGCAGTGGAAAAGGGCCTCAACGCTACTGGAAGGGAGAACCTTCTGGTGTTTCTCGAGTTGCAGCAGGTCCTTCTCGAGTTACGACGGGGACCTCTGGGACCCGCTCATCTGGCCTCAGGAGAGGCCAGTCTCCGAGCGAATGGCCAGGGACCTCTCGGGATTCCTCTCCAGTCGGTGGCGGGTCCTCAGACCTCGTGAAGAGCTGCGGCCAGACCCTGAGGTTTCCTCGAATGTGCTGACATGGGACTTAGGCCCCTCCGGAGTGTCCACAGGGGAGTCAGGCCTCGTCTCCAGTGGAGACATGCACGCCCGCTCTCCTCCTGAGCTGTAGCAACACTGTCAGTTTTCTGGTCACTTTCACCCAGGGATCAGTGGCTTTGCTTGTGGTGACACCAGGGCTATCATACGTGTCACCATGGGGTTAGTCGATCCTGGCTGTGACAGTCGAGGCAGTGCAGGCAAATCAGGTTCATCTGGAGTGGATTCAGATTTCTGGATACTTATGGCCTGATGGCACGATCCCTGGAGTTCATCTGGACTCTCCTGTGGAGAGCACCTCATCCTGATATGCGATGGGAATGCCACGAATTCCTTCCCTAGGAAGCACGGAATGTAACCCTCAATGCTCCCTGAGGAGGGGACAACGGGGCTCCTCTTGAGTTGTGGCAGGACCCTCAGGGTTCCTGTCAAGTGTAGGTGCGTGTGTCAGGGAACTTCTTGAGTTGCAGCAAGGGAGTGAAGGACTCTTTCGAGGTCCAAGAGGGAAGGTGTGATTTCGCTTGACATGCCGCAGCGAAAAAAAGCCTCAATGCGCCTGGAAGGGAGAACCTTCTGATGTTTCTCGAGTTGCGGCAGGTCCTTCTTGAGTTACGCCAGGGACCTCTGGGCCTGCTTGTGTGGCCTCACGGGAAGCCAGTCTCCGTGTGCATGGCGAGGGTTCTCTCGGTATTCCTCTCCAGTCGGTGGTGGGTCCTAGGTCCACGTCTGGAGCTGCGGCCGGACCCTGAGCTTTGCTCGAAAGTGCTGACATGGGACTTGGGTCCCTCTGGAGTGTCCACAGGGTGGTCAGGCCTCGTCATATTAGACACATGCACGCCCACTCTCCTCCTGTGCTGTAGCAGCACTGTCAGGCTTCCTATCACGTTGACCCAGGTATCTGTAGCTTTCCCACGAGATGCCACCAGGGCTGTCACACGTGCCACCATGGGGTTAGTCGATCCTCGGGTTGACAGTCGAGGCAGTGCAGGGAAGTTTGGTTCATCTGGAGTGTATTGAGTCTTCTGTGTAACTGTGGCTTGATAGCTCGATCCCTGGAGTTCTTCTCGACTCTCATGTGGAGAGCACCTCCTCCCGAGATGCGACAGGAATGCCGGAAATCCCTTCCCGACGAAGCAGAGAAAGGAACCCTCATCTCGAGTTGAGGAGGGGACAACGGGGCTTTTCTTCAGTTGTGGCGGGACGCTCGGAGTTCCTCTCGAGTGGAGGTGTGTGTGTCGGGGAACTTCTTGAGTCACAGAGGGGAGTGAAGGACCCTTTCGAGGTCCAAGAGGGAAGGTGTGATTTCCCTCGACATGCAGCAGTGAAAACGGGCCTCAACGCGACTGGAAGGGAGAACCTTCTGGTGTTTCTCTAGTTGCAGCAGGTCCTTCTCGAGTTACGACGGGGACCTCTGGGATCCGCTCATCTGGCCTTAGGAGAGGCCAGTCTCCGAGCGAATGGCCAGGGACTTCTCGGATTCCTCTCCAGTCGGGGGCGGGTCTACTGTCCTCCTCTGGAGCTTTGGCCAGACCCTGAGGTTTCTTCGAACGTGCTGACATGGGACTTGGGCCCCTCCAGAGTGTCCACAGGGGAGTCAGGCCTCGTCTCCAGTGGAGACATGCACGCCCACTCTCCTCCTGAGCTGTAGCAAACTGTTAGGCTTCCTGTCACTTTCACCCAGGAATCTGTGGCTTTGCTTGAGGTGCCACCAGGGCTATCACACGTATCACCATGGGGTGAGTCGATCCTGGCTGTGACACTCGAGGCAGTGAAGGCAAATCAGTTTCATCTGAAGTGGATTGAGATTTCTGGATAATTGTGGCCTGATGATACATTCCCTGGATTTTCTGGACTCTCCTGTGAAGAGCACCTCCTTCTGAGATGCGATGGGAATGCCGGGAATCCCTTCCTGAAGAAGCAGGGAAAGGAACTCTCATCTCGAGCTGAGGAGGGGACAACAGGGCTCCTCTTTAGTTGTGGCCGGACCCTTGGGGTTCCTCTCGAGTGGAGGCGCGTGTGTCAGGGAACTTCTTGAGTCACAGAGGGGAGTGAAAGACCCTTTCAAGGTCCAAGGGGGAAGGTGTGATTTCCCTCAACATGCGGCAGCGGAAAACGGCCTGAACGCACCTAGAAGGGAGAACCTCCTGGTATTTCTCGAGTTGTGGCAGGTCCTTCTCGAGTTACGACGGTGACCTCAGGGACCCGCTCGTGTGGCCTCAGGAGAGGTCAGACTCCGTGCAAATGGCGAGGTACCTCTCGGGATTCCTCTCCAGTTGGTGGCGGGTCCTAATTCCTCGTTGGAAGGTGCGGCCTGACCCTGAGGTTTCCTCGAAAGTGCTGACATGGGACTTGGGCCACTCCGGAGTGTCCACAGGGGAGTCAGGCATCGTCTCTAGTGGAGACATGCACGCCCGCTTTCTTCCTGAGCTGTAGCAGCACTGTCAGGCTTCGTGTCACTTTCACCCAGGGATCTGTGGCTTTGCTCGAGGTGTCAACAGGGCTATCACACGTGTCACCATGGTGTGAGTTGATCCTCACGGTGACAGTCGAGACACTACAGGCAAATCAGGTTCATCTGGAGTGGATTGAGATTTCTGGATACTTGTGCCTGATGGCACATTCCCTGGAGTTCCTCTCGACTCTCCTGTGAAGAGAACCTCCACCTGAGATGCGCGGGAATGCCGGGAATCCCTTCCCATCGAAGCAGGGAAGAAACCCTCATCTCGAGCTGAGGAAGGGACAGTGGGTCACCTCTTGAGTTGTGGCGGGACCCTCGGGATTCCTCTCGAGGGGAGGTACGTGTGTTGGGGAACTTCTTGAATTGCAGAGGGAAGTGAAGTACCCTTTCGAGGTCCAAGAGGGAAGGTGTGATTTCCCTCGACATGCGGCAGTGGAAAAGGGCCTCAACGCGACCGGAAGGGAGAACCTTCTGGGGTTTCTCGAGTTGCGGTAGGTCCTTCTTGAGTTACGACGTGGACCCCTGGGAACCGCTTGTGTGGCCTCAGGAGAGGCCAGTCTCTGTGCAAATGGCGAGGGACCTCTCGGGATTCCTCTCCAGTCAGTGGCGGGTCCTCTGTCCTCGTCAGGAGCTGCAGACAGACCCTGAGGTTTCCTCGAACGTGCTGACATGGTACTTAGATCCCTATGGAGTGTCCACAGCGGAGTCAGGCCTCGTCTCCAGTGGAGACATGCACGCCAGCTATCCTGCTGAGCTGTAGCAACACTGTCAGGCTTCCTGTCGCGTTGAAACAGGGGTCTGTGGCTTTCCCTCGATGGGCCACAAGGGCTGTCACACGTGCCACCATCGGGTGAGTTGATCTTCAGGGTGACAGTCGAGACAGTGCAAGGAAATCAGGTTCAGCTGGAGTGGATTGAGACTTCTGAGTACTTGGGGCCTGATAGCACGATCCCTTGAGTTCTTCTCGACTCTCCTGTGGAGAGCACCTCCTCCTGATATGCGATGGAACGCCGCGAATCCCTTCCCGATGAAGCACGGAAAGGAACAATCATCTCGGGCTGAGGAGGGGACAACGGGGTCCTTCTTGAGTTGTGGCGGGACCCTGGAGTTCCTGTCGAGTGGAGGCGCATGTGTCAGGTAACTTCTTGAGTCACAGCAAGGGAGTGAAGGGCCCTTTCGAGGTCCAAGAGGGAAGGTGTGATTTCGCTTGACATGCAGCAACAGAAAAGGGCCTCAAGGGCCTGGAAGGGAGAACCTCCTGGTGTTTCCCGAGTTGCGGCAGGTCCTTCTCGAGTTACGATGGGGACCTCAGGGACCTGCTCGTGTGGCCTCAGGAGAGGCCATTCTCCGTGCGAATGGTGAGAGACCTCTAGGGATTGCTCTCCATTTGGTGGCGGGTCCTAGGTATGCATCTGGAGCTGCGGCCGGATCCTGAGATTTGCTCCAAAGTGCTGACATGGGACTTGGGTCCCTCTGGAGTGTCCACAGGGTGGTCAGGCCTCATCACGAGTGGAGACATGCACGCCCGCTCTCCTCCTGAACTGTAGCAGCATTGTCAGGCTTCCTGTCTTGTTGACACAGGGACCTGTGGCTTTCCCTCGAGATGCCCCCAGGGCTGTCACACGTGCCACCATGTGGTGAGTCGATTCTCAGGGTGATAGTCGAGACAGTGCAAGGAAATCAGGTTCATCTGGAGTGCATTGAGACTTCTGAGTGCTTGGGGCCTGATATGACGAGCCCTAGAGTTCCTTTCAACTCTCGTGTGGAGAGCACCTCCTCCTGAGATGTGACGAGAATTCTGGGAATCCCTTCACGACGAGGCAGAGAAATGAACCCTCATCTCGTGCTGAGGAG
Source organism: Aepyceros melampus (assembly GCA_006408695.1). Taxonomy (NCBI): domain Eukaryota; kingdom Metazoa; phylum Chordata; class Mammalia; order Artiodactyla; family Bovidae; genus Aepyceros; species Aepyceros melampus. Next base: position 993,602 of record SJXQ01011377.1, read on the forward strand.
GGGACAACGGGGCTCCTCTTGAGTTGTGGCAGAACTCTCGGGTTCCTCTCGAGTGGAGGCGCGTGTGTCAGGGAACTTCTTGAGTCCCAGCAAGGGAGTGAAGGACCCTATCGAGGTCCAAGAGGGAAGTTGTGATTTCCCTCGACATGCGGCAGTGGAAAAGGGGCTCAACGAGCCTAGAAGGGAGAACCTCCTGGTGTTTCTCGAGTTGTGGCAGGTCCTTCTCGAGTTACGACGGTGACCTCACGGACCCGCTCGTGTGGCCTCAGGAGAGGCCAGACTCCGTGCAAATGGCGAGGTACCTCTTGGGATTCCTCTCCAGTTGGTGGCGGGTCCTAAGTCCTCGTCCAGAGATGTGGCCGGACGCAGAGGTTTCCTCGAAAGTGCTTACATGGGAGTTGGGCCCTCCAGAGTGTCCACAGGGGAGTCAGGCCTTGTCTACAGTGGAGACATGCACGACAGCTTTCCTCCTGAGCTGTAGCAGCACTGTCAGGCTTCGTGTCACTTTCACCCAGGGATCTGTGGCTTTGCTCGAGGTGCCAACAGGGCTATCACACGTGTCACCATGGTGTGAGTTGATCCTCGTGGTGACAGTCGAGGCAGTGCAGGCAAATCAGGTTCATCTGGAGTGGATTGAGATTTCTGGATACTTGTGACCTGATGGCACATTCCCTGGAGTTCCTCTCGACTCTCCTGTAAAGAGGACCTCCACCTGAGATGCGACGGGAACGCCAGGAATCCCTTCCCGACGAAGCAGGGAAAGGAAACCTCATATCGAGCTGAGGAGGGGACAACAGGGCTCCTCTTGAGTTGTGGCCGGAACCTCGGGGTTCCTCTCAAGTGGAGGCGTGTGTGGCGGGGAACTTCTTGAGTCACAGAGGGGAGTGAAAGACCCTTTCGAGGTCCAAGGGGGAAGGTGTGATTTCCCTCAACATGCGGCAGCGAAAAACAGCCTCAACGCGCCTGGAAGGGAGAACCTTCTGGTGTTTCTTGAGTTGCGGTAGGTCCTTCTTGAGTTACGACGGGGACCTCTGGGACCCGCTCGTGTGGCCTCAGGAGAGGCCAGACTCCGTGCGAATGGCAAGGGACCTCTCAGGATTCCTCTTTTGTGGGTGGTGGGTCCTCTGTCCTCATCAGGAGCTGCGGCCAGACCCTGAGGTTTCCTCGAACGTGCTGACATGGGACTTAGGTCCCTCTGTAGTGTCCACAGTGGAGTCAGGCCTCGTCTCGAGTGGAGACATGCACACCAGCTATCCTGCTGAGCTGTATCAAAACTGTCAGGCTTCCTCTCGCATTGAAACAGAGGTCTGTGGCTTTCCTTCGAGTTGCCACCAGGGCTGTGACTCGTGCCACCATGGGGTGAGTCGATCCTCGGGTGAAAGTTGAGACAGTGCAGGCAAATCAGGTTCATCTGGAGTGGATTGAGATTCTGTGTACTTGTGCCGTGATGGCACTATCCCTGGAGTTCATCTCGACTCTCCTGTGGAGAGCACCTCCTCCTGCTGTGCGATGAGAATGCCGCGAATTCCTTCCCGAAGAAGCACGGAATGTAACCGTCATCTCTCCCTAAGGAGGGGACAACGGGGCTCCTCTTGAGTTGTGGCGGAGCCCTCTGGGTTCCTGTCGAGTGTAGGCGCGTGTGTCAGGGAACTTCTTGAGTCGCAGCAAGGGAATGAAGGACCCTTTCGAGGTCCAAGAGGGAAGGTGTGATTTCGCTCGACATGCGACAGCGGAAAATGGCCTCAACGTGCCTGGAAGGAAGAACCTTCTGGTGTTTCTCGAGTTGTGGAAGGTCCTTCTTGAGTTACGCCTGGGACCTCTGGGACCTGCTCGTGTGGCCTCAGGAGACGCCGGTCTCCGTGTGAATGGTGAGGGTTCTCTCGGTATTCCTCTCCAGACGGTGGCGGGTCCTAGGTCCATGTCTGGAGCTGTGGCCGGAACCTGAGCTTTGCTTGAATGTGTTGACATGGGACTTGTGTCACTCTGCAGTGTCCACAGGGTGGTCAGGCCTCATGTCGAGTGGAGACATGCACGCAAGCTATCCTCTTGAGCTGTATCAACACTGTCAGGCTTCCTCTCGCATTGAAACAGGGGTCTGTGGCTGTCCCTCGAGTTGCCACCAGGGCTGTGACACGTGCCACCATGGGGTGAGTCGATCCTCGGGCTAACAGTCAAGGCAGGGCAGGGAAATCTGGTTCATCTGGAGTATATTGAGACTTCTGTGTAACTGTGGCTTGATAGCTCGATCCCTGGAGTTCCTCTCGACTCTCCTGTGGAGAGCACCTCCTCCTGAGATGCGATGGGAATGCCGTGAATTCCTTCCCGAAGAAGCACGAAATGTAACCCTCATCTCTCCCTGAGGAGGGGAAAACGGGGTTCCTCTTGAGTTGGGGCAGGACCCTCGGAGTTTCTGTCGAGTGGAGGTGTGTGTGTCGGGCAACTTCTTGAGCACAGAGGGGAGTGAAGGACCCTTTCGAGGTCCGAGAGGGAAGGTGTGATTTCCCTGGACATGCGGCATTGGAAAAGGGCCTCAACGCGACTGGAACAGAGAACCTTCTGGTGTTCCTTCAGTTGCGGTAGGTCCTTCTCGAGTTATGACGTGGACCTCTGGGAACCGCTCGTGTGGCCTCAATAGAGGAGTCTCCGTGCGAATGGCGAGGGACCTCTCAGGATTCCTCTCCAGTCGGTGACGGGTCCTCTGTCCTCGTCAAGAGCTGCGGCCAGACCCTGAGATTTCCTCGAACGTACTGACATGGGTCTTGGGTCCCTCTGGAGTGTCCACAGTGGAGTCAGGCCTCGTCTCGAGTGGAGACATGCACGCCAGCTATCCTCCTGAGCTGTAGCAACACTGTCAGGCTTCCTGTCACGTTGAAACAGGGGTCTGTGGCTTTCCCTCGATGTGCCACAAGGGCTGTCACACATGCCACCATGGGGTGAGTTGATCCTAAGGGTGACAGTCGAGACAGTGCAAGGAAATCAGGTTCATCTGGAGTGGACTGAGACTTCTGAGTACTTGGGGCCTGATGGCACAATCCCTTGAGTTCCTCTCGACTCTCCTGTGGAGAGCACTTCCTCCTGATATGTGATGGGAACGCCGCGAATCCCTTCCCGATGAAGCACGGAAAGGAACACTCATCTCGAGCTGAGGAGGGGACAACGGGGCCCCTCTTGAGTTGTGGCGGGACCCTCGGGGTTCCTGTCGAGTGGAGGCGCGTGTGTCAGGGAACTTCTTTGGTCACAGCAAGTGAGTGAAGGACCCTTTCGAGGTCCAAGAGGGAAGGTGTGATTTTGCTCGACATGCAGCAACAGAAAAGGGCCTCAACGGGCCTGGAAGGGAGAACCTCCTGGTGTTTCCCGAGTTGCAGCAGGTCCTTCTCGAATTACGACAGGAACCTCAGGGACCTGCTCGTGTGGTCTCAGGAGAGGCCATTCTCCGTGCGAATGGCGAGAGACCTCTAGGGATTACTCTGATCGGGGGCGGGTCCTAGGTCTGCATCTGGTGCTGCGGCCCGAGCCTGAGATTTGCTCCAAAGTGCTGACATGGGACTTGGGTCCCTCTGGAGTGTCCACAGGACGGTCAGGCCTCGTCTCGAGTGGAGACATGCACGCCGGCTCTCCTCCTGAACTGTAGCAGCACTGTCAGGCTTCCTGTCGCGTTGACACAGGGATCTGTGGCTTTCCCTCGAGATGCCCCCAGGGCTCTCACACCTGCCACCATGGGGTTAATTGATCCTCGGGGTGACAGTCGAGGCAGTGTAGGGAAATCTGGTTCATCTGGCATGGATTGAGACTTCTGGGTACTTGTGGCCTGATGGCACATTCCCTGGAGTTCCTCTCGACTCTCCTGTGAAGAGGACCTCCACCTGAGATGTGATGGGAACGCCGGGAATCCTTTCCCATCGAAGCAGGGAAGAAACACTCATCTCGAGCTGAGGAAGGGACAACGGGGCTCCTCTTGAATTGTGGCGGGACCCTCGAGATTCTTCTCGAGTGGAGGCGAGTGTGTAAGGGAACTTCTTGAGTCGCAGCAAGGGAGTGAAGGACCCTTTCGAGGTCCAAGAGGGAAGGTGTGATTTCCCTTGACATGCAGCAGTGGAAAAGGGCCTCAATGCGACTGGAAGGGAGAACCTTCTGGTGTTTCTTGAGTTGCAGCAGGTCCTTCTCGAGTTACGATGGGGACTTCTGGGACCCGCTCATCTGTCCTCAGGAGAGGCCAGTCTCCGAGCGAATGGCCAGGGTCCTCTCGGGATTCCTCTCCAGTCGGTGATGGGTCCTAGGTCCGCGTATGGAGCTGCAGCCGGACCCTGAGCTTTGCTCGAAAGTGCCAACAAGGGACTTGGGTCCCTCTGGAGTGTCCACAGGGTGGTCAGGCCTCGACTCCAGCGGAGACATGCACGCCCGCTCTCCTCCTGAGCTGTAGTAGCACTGTCAGGCTTCCTATCACTTTCACCCAGGGATCTATGGCTTTGCTCGAGATGCCACCAGGGCCATCAACGTGCAACCATGGGGTGAGTCAATCCTCACGGTGACTGTCCAGGCAATGCAGGCAAATCAGGTTCATCTCGAGTGGATTGAGATTTCTGGATACTTGTGGCCTGAAGGCACATTCCCTGAAGTTCTTCTCAAATCTCCTGTGAAGAGCACCTCCTCCTGAGATGTGACGGGAACACCTGGAATCCCTTCTCGACGAAGAAGGGAAAGGAACCCTCATCTCGAGCTTAGGAGGAGACAACGGGGCTCCTCTTGAGTTGTTGCGGGACACTCGGGGTTTCTCTCGAGTGGAGGCGCGTGTGTCGGGGAACTTCTTGAGTCGCAGAGGGGACTGAAGGACCCTTTGAGGTCCAAGAGGGAAGGTGTTATTACCTTCCACATGCGTCAGTGGAAAAGGGCCTCAATGGAACTGGAAGGGAGAACCTTCTGGTGTTTCTCGAGTTGCGGCAGGTCCTTCTCGAGTTATGAAATGGACCTCTGGGATCCGCTCGTGTGGCCTCAGGAGAGGCCAGTCTCCGTGCGAAAGGCAAGGGACCTCTCGGGATTCCTCTCCAGTCGGTGGCGGCTTCTGTCCTCGTCTGGAGCTGTGTCCAGACCCTGAGGTTTCCTCGAACGTGCTGAAATAGGACTTGGATCTCTCTGGAGTGTCCACAGTGGAGTCAGGCCTCGTCTCGAGTGGAGACATGCACGCCAGCTATCCTACTGATCTGTAGCAACACTGTCAGGCTTCCTGTTGCGTTGAAACAGCGTCTGTGGCTTTCCCTCGAGGTGCCACCAGGGCTGTCACACGTGCCACCATTGGTTGAGTCGATCCTCGGGGTGAAAGTCGAGACAGTGCAGGGAAATCAGATTTATCTAGAGTGAACTGAGACCTCTGGGTACTTGTTGCCTGATGGCAGGATCCCTGGAGTTCCTGTCGATTCTCCTGTGGAGAGTTTCTCCTCGTGAGAAGCGATGGGAACGCCACGAATCCCTTCCCGACGATGCACGGAAAGTTACCCTCAACTCGCGCTGAGGAGGGGACAAGGGGCTCCCCTTGAGTTGTGGCGGGACCCTGGGTGTTACTCTCGAGTGGAGGCGTGTGTGTCAGGGAACTTCTTGAGTCACAGCAAGGGAGTGAAGGGCCCTTTCGAGGTCCAAGAGGGAAGGTGTGATTTCCCTCGACATGCAGTAGCATAAGAGGGCCTCAACGCGCCTGGAAGGGAGAACCGTCTGATTTTTCTCGAGTTGCGGCAGGTCCTTCTCGAGTTACGACGGGAACCTCTGGGACCCGCTCGTGTGGCCTCATCAGAGGCCAGTCTCCGAGCAAATGGTGAGGGTCCTCTCGCGATTCCTCTCCAGTAGGGGACGGGTCCAAGGTCCGCGTCTGGCAATGCGACCGGACACTGAGCTTTGCTCGAAAATGCTGACATGGGACTTGGGCCCCTCCGGAGTGTCCACAGGGGAGTCAGGCCTCATCTCCAGTGGAGACATGCACGTCCGCTCTCCTCCTGAGTTGTAGCAACACTTTCAGACTTTCCGTCGAGTCGACAGAGGGATCTGTGGCTTTCCCTTGAGGTGCCACCAAGGCTGCCAGATGGGCCAAAATGGGGTGAGTCTATTCTCGGGATGAGAGTCAAGACAAAGCTGAAAAATCAGGTTCACCTGCAGTGGACTGAGACCTCTGGGGGTCGTTTGGCCTGGTGGCACGACACCTGTATTTCCTCTTGATTGTCCTGTGGAGAGCACCTTCTCTTGAAATGCGACAGTAACACCAGGAATCCATTCTGGATGAAGCAGGGAAAGGAACCCTCATCTTGAGCAGAGGAGTGGACAACGGGGCCCCTCGAGTTGTGGTGGGACTCTCAGGCTTCCTCTCGTGTGGAGACACATGGGTCGGGGAACTTCTTGAATTGCAGCAAGGGAGTGAAGGACCTTTTCGAGGTCCAAGAGGGAAGGTGTGATTTTCCTCAACATGCGGCAGCGGAAAAGGGCCTCAAAACACCTGGAAACGAGAACCTCCTGGTATTTCTCGTGTTGCGGCATGTTCCTCGCGAATTACGATGGGACCTCAGGGACCCGCTCGTGTGGCCTCAGGAGAGGCCAGTCTCCATGCGAGTGACCAGTGGCCTCTCGGGATTCCTCTAAGTTGGTGCCAGATCCTCAATCCTCATCTGGAGCTGCGGCTGGACCCTGAGGTTTCCTCGAAAGTGTTGACATGGGTCTTGGTTCCCTGTGGAGTGACCACAGGGGAGTCAGGTCTTGTCTCTTGTGGAGACATGAATTCCCACTCTCTTCCTGAGGTGTAGCAGCACTGTAAGACTTCCCATCGAGTTGACACAGGGATCTGTGGCTTTCCCTCGAGGTGTCACCAGTGCTGTCAGTCGTAGTACCGTAGAGTGAGTCAAACCTCGGGGTGACTGTCGAGGCAGTGCAGGGAAATCAGCTTCATCTAGAGTGGACTGAGACTTCTGGTGTCCTTTGCCCTGGTGGCACGACCCCTGGCGTTTCTTTCAATTGTCCTGTGGAGAGCACTTTCTCCTGAGATGCGATGGGAACGCCGGGAATCCGTTCCCAATGAAGCAGGGAAATGAAACCTCTTCTTGAGCAGAGGAGGGGACAACGAGGATCCTCTTGAGTTGTTGCTGGAATCCTCTCGGTTCCTCTCAAGTGGAAACCCATGGGTCGGGAACTTCTTAAGTCACAGCAAGGGAGTGAAGGACCCTTTCGAGGTTCAAGAGGGAAGGTGTGATTTCCCTCAACATGCCGCTGGGGAAAAGGGCCTCATTGCGCCTGGAAGGGAGAATCTCCTGGTGTTTCTCGAGTTGTGGCAGGTCCCTCTCGAGTTATGACGGGGACCTCAGGGACCCGCTCGTGGGGCCTCAGGAGAGGCCAGTCTCTGTGCGAATGGCCAGCGGCAGACAATGGAAATCAGGTTCATCTGGAGTGGGCTGAGTCTGGGTTTTTTTTTTTTTTTTTTTTGCCCAGTGGCACGAACCCTTGAGTTCCTCTTGACTGTCCTGTGGAGAGCACCTACTCCTGAGCTGCTACGGGAATGCCGGGAATCCGTTCCTGACGAAGCAGGAAAGAACCATCATCTTGAGCTGAGGAGGGGACAACGGGGCTCCTCTTGAGTTGTCACGGGACCCTCGGGGTTCCTCTCGAGTGAAGACGCATGGGTTGGGGAACTTCTTGAGTCGCAGCAAGGGAGTGAAGGACCCTATCGAGGTTCAAGAGGGAAGTTGTGATTTCCCTCGACATGCGGCAGCGGAAAAGGGCCTCATGGCGCCTGGAAAAGAGAACATCCTTGTGTTTGTCGAATTGCGGCAGATCCCTCTCAATTTATGACGGCGACCTAAGGGACCCACTCGTGTGGCCTCAGGAGATTCCAGTCTCCATGCGAATAGCCAGGGGCCTCTCGGGATTCCTCTCCAGACATTGCCGGGTCCTAAGTCCTTGTCTGGAGCTGTGGCCGGACCCAGAGGTTTCCTCAAAAGTGCTGACACTTGTCTTGTGACCCTCTGTAGTGTCCACAGGGTAGTCAGACTTTGTCTCGAGTGGAGTCATGCACGCCTCCTCTCCTCTTGAGCTGTAGCAGCACTGTCATTCTGCCCATCAAGTTGAAACAGGGATCTGTGGCTTTCCCTCGAGGTGCCATCAGGGCTTTCAGACGTGCCAGCATGGGGTGAGTCGACCCTCGGGGTGACGATCGAGGCAGTGCAGGGAAATCAGCTTCATCTGGAGTTGACTGAGACTTCTCGGGGTGCTTTGGCCTGGTGGCATGACCTCTGGAGTTCCTCTCGATTGTCCTGTGGAGAACACCTTCTCTTGAGATGCGATGGGAATGCCGGGAATCCGTTCGCAACGAAGCAGGGAAAGTAACCCTCATCTTGAGCAAAGAAGGAGACAGAGGGGCACCTCGTGAGTTGTGGCAGGACCCTCAGGGTTCCTCTCAAGTGGGAACGCGTAAGTCAGGGAACTACTTGAGTCGCAGCAAGGGAGTGTAGGACCCTTTCAAGGTCCAAATGGGAAGGTGTGATTTCCCTCGACATGCCACAGTGGAAAAGGGCCTCATGGCGCCTGGAAGGGAGAACCTCCTGGTGTTTCTCAATTGCGGCCGGTCCCTCTCTAGTTATGACGGGGACACCAGGGACCCGCTTGTGTAGCCTCAGGAGAGGCCAGTCTCCGTGCAAATGGCGAGGGGCTTCTCGGGATTCCTCTCCAGTCGTTGCTGGGTCCTAAGTCCATGTCTGGAGCTTTGGCTGGACACTGAGGTTTCCTCGAAAGTGCTGACATGTGTCTTGGGTCCCTCTGGAGTGTCCCCAGGGGAGTGAAGCCTCGTCTTGAGTAGAGCCATGCACGCCTGCTCTCCTCCTGAGCTGGAACAGCACTGTCAGGCTGCCCGTCAAGGTGACACATGGATGTGTGGCTTTCCCTCGAGGTGTCACCAGGGCTGTTGGACGTGCCACCATGGGGTGAGTCGACCTCAGGGTGACGAACCAGGCAGTGCATGGAAATCAGCTTAATCTGGAGTGGACTGAGTCTTCTGGTGGTCCTTTGACCTGGTGGCATGACCCCTGGAATTCCCCCTCGATTGTCCTGTGGAGAGCACCTTCACTTGAGATGCAACCGGAATACTGGGAATCCATTCCCGATGAAGCAAGGAAAGGAACCCTCATCTTGAGCAGAGGAGGGGACAGCAGGGCTCCTCTTGAGTTTTGGCGGGACCCTCAGGCTTCCTCTCAAGTGGAGACGCATGTGTCGGGGAACTTCTTGAGTCGCAGCAAGGGAGAGAACGACCCTTTCTAGGTCCAAGAGGGAATGTGTGATTTCCCTCCACATACTGCAGCGGAAAGAGCCTCATGGCGCTTGGAAGGGAGATCCGCCTGGTGTTTCTCAGGTTGTGGCAGGTCCTGCTCGAGTTACGACGGGGACCTCAGGGACCCGTTCATTTGTCCTCAGGAGAGGCCAGTCTCCGTGTGAATGCGAGGGGCCTCTCGGGATCCTCTCCAGTCGTTGTTAGGTCTTAAGTCCAAGTCTGGAGCTGTGTCCAGACCCTGAGGTTTCCTCGAAAGTGGTGACGTGGGTCTTGGGACCCTCTTGGATGTTCACAGGGGAGTCAGGCCTCGTCTCCGTGGAGCCATGCACACGTGCTCTCTCTTGAGCTGTAGCAGCACTGTCAGCCAGACCGTCGAGTTGACACAGGGATCTGTGGCTTTCCCTCGAGGTCACACCAGGGCTGTCACATGTGCCACCATGGGGTTAGGCTACCCTTGGTATGAGAGTCGAGGCAGTGCAGAGAAATCAGCTTCATCTGGAGTGGACTGAGACTTCTTGGGGTCCTTTGGCCTGGTAGTACGACCCATGGAGTTCCTTTCGATTGCCCTGTGGAGAGCACCTTCTCTTGAGATGTGATGGGAACACCAGGAATCCGATTCCAACGAAGTAGGGAAAGGAACCCTCATCTAGAGCAAAGGAGGGGACAAATGGGCTCCTCTGAGTTGTGGCAGGACCCTCGGGGTTCCTCTCAAGTGACGACGCATGCGTCGGGGAACTTCTTGAGTCACAGCAAGGGATTGAAGGACCCATTCGAGGTCCAAGAGGGAAGATGTGATTTCCTTCGTCATGCCGCAGCCTAATAGGGCATCATGGCACCTGGAAGGAAGAACCTCCTGGTGTTTCTCGAGTTGCAGCATTTCCTACTCGAGTTTAAACGGGGACCTCAGGGACCCATTCTTTTGGCCTCAGGAGAGGACAGTCTCCGTCGAATGGCGAGGGGCCTCTTGGGATTCCTCTCCAGACATTGCCGGGTCCTAAGTCCAAGTCTGGAGCTGTGGCCGGACACAGAGGTTTCCTCAAAAGTGCTGATATGGGCCTTGGGCCCCTCTGGTTTCCACAGGGGAGTCAGGCCTCGTCTCGAGTGCAGACGTGCATTTCCGCTCTGCTCCTGAGATGTAGCAGCACTGTAAATCTTCCTGTCGCATTGACACAGTGATCTATGGCTTTCCATTGAGATTACACAAGGGCTGTCAGACGAGCCAACATGGGGTGAGTGGATTCTCGGGATGACAGTTGAGGCAGAGCTGGGAAATCAGGTTCATCTGGAGTGGGCTGAGTCTTCTGGGGGTCTTTTTGCCTGATAGCATGAACCCTAGGTTCCTCTCGACTGTTCTGTGGAGAGCACCTCCTCCTGAGATGCGACAGAAATTCTGGAATTCCGTTCCTGATGAAGCAGGGAAAGGAACCCTCATCTCGAGCTGAGGACAGGACAATGGGGCTCCTCTTGAGTTGTGGCAGGACTCTCGGGGTTTCTCTCGAGTGGAGATGTGTGTGTCGGGGAACTTCTTGAGTCACAGCAAGGGAGTGAAGAACCCATTCAAGGTCCAAGAGGGAAGGTGTGATTTCCCTCGCCATGCCACAGCCTAACAGGGCATCATGGCGCCTGAAAGGGAGAATGTTCTGGTGTTTCTCGAGTTTCAGCAGGTCCCTCTCGAGTTACGATGGGCACCTGAGGGACCCGTTCGTTTGGCCTCAGGAGAGGCCAGTCTCCATGCGAATGGCGAGGGGCCTCTTGGGATTCCTCTCCAGTCATTGCCGGGTCCTAAGTCCAAGTCTCGTGCTGTGGATGGACCCTGAGGTTTCCTCGAAAGTGCTGACATGGGTCTTGGGTCCCTCTGGAGTGTCCACAGTGGAGTCAGACCTCGCCTCGAGTGGAGCCATGCACGCCTGCTCTCCTCCTGAGCTGTAGCAGCACTGTCAGCTGCCCGTCGAGTTGACACAGGGATCTGTGGCTTTCCCTTGAGGTCCCACCAGGGCTGTCAAACGTGCCACCATGGGGTGAGGCTACCCTCGGGGTGACAGTCGAGGCAGTGCAGGGAAATCAGCTTCATCTGGAGTGCACTGAGACTTTCCGGGGTCCTTTGGCCTGGTAGTACCACTCATGAAGTTCCTCTCGATTGTCCTGTGGAGACCACCTTCTCTTGAGATGCGACGGGAACACCAGGAATCCATTCCCGACGACTCAAGGAAAGGAACCCTCATCTTTCTTTTTTTTTAATTAATTTTTATTTTTTAGTTTGTTTTGCTTTACAATACTGTATTCTCTTTGCTATACATTGACATGAATTCAGCCACGAGTGTACATGAACTCCCAATCCCGACCCCCACCTACTCCCTC
>SJXQ01011378.1:0-79186 GCA_006408695.1 Aepyceros melampus
CCCCTCTTCACCCTTTACCCCTCCCCCCACCCCCCAACCCCCACCGGAATGGAAAATACCTCCCGGGGCGGGGGGAGGCGGCGGCACGCCTCTCTGAAGGGCAGCCTACCGTGACCAATAGCAGGCGGGGCTCTGGAGGGGCGGGATTCCTAGCGGCCAATCCGAAGGCGTGTAGGTGAAGGCCGAAGGAGGGAGGCTGGGAGCTAGAGTTGAGCGGCCCGGGAGTCAGGGAGGTCCGGCCGCTCGGGTATGCTCTGTGCGCGGCTGCCATTTTGGAGTCGGGCCGCAGCGACGGCGGCCGGGTCCGGCCCGGGGAAAGGGAGGAGCCAGTCAGATGGGAGATATGAGGTCACGTGGGCTTGAGGGGCGGAGTAAAGCGGGCCCAAGGGGAGGGGTCGGCGGCGGCGAGTCACTGGGTCTGAGCAGGGTCACGTGGTCCGAGAAGGGGCAGCGGTGGGCTTGAGGGCGGAAGGTCAGCCTTGAAGTGGTGGGAGGAGGAACGCTTTGTCCCTGGTTTCAACTCTGTTAGGGAAAAGGAAAGGAAAAATGTTGAATGGAGGCGTGAGTTCCTTGTCAGAAAATGTGAATGAGTCTCCCTAGATCCCTCCAGCAAGGAGCCTATTACTAAATTCCAAGATCCACGGGAACCTAGGCACTTCGTTTAATTCAAGTAATGCCATCCCTATTGCCAGCTGTCACAAACATGACTCAGATCGGATGGAGGGGCGTCTCCCACTTTTTGCTTGCAGTTCGCCTGGAAGGGCTCCCTCCCCGCTCTAAAAATGGCTAAAAGGATAAAAGCATAGTTGAGGCAATCTGACTCCACCAGGACTGGCCGTCTGGACTTATAGAAGCCTTGTCATTCATAAACTTACCGGCCACTTTTGTGTTAGACATGCCCGTGGTCGTATTACAACACCTCCAAGCAAAACAAACTATGAGACCCTGTCTGGCTCTCAGCCATATTTCAATTCGTGCTTCCAGTACACACTAAATTATGTTCCTTACTAATCCACTGAAAGGCCCCTCTCAAGGCCACCAGTGACATCCGTATGATCGAGTTCAAGGGTCGCTTGTATAACGTGATCTCTTTTGCAGTAGTTTGTAAGGTCTCCCCTCTCTCCAGTTTCCCTAAGACTATAAACTCTCAGATTGTATTTCTTTTCAGTTAACCTTTCTAGTTCAGTTGTGTTGGCTTTTTAAGAGTCCCAGGATCTAATCCTTAGTTCTCTCCTTAGTAGGTACAGAGTCATTCTGCTGCACACTAATGTGGTCTAACCATTCTGATGACTGAGTGTACCTTTAATGAGGTTCCAGTCTGCCTGTCTTAGTGCTTTTGGATATCTCCACTTAAATCTAATCTTGACACATCCAAATCGGAACTGAGATACCCTAAGAAGTCCACAAAACCTGCTCCTCCCTGTCCGTTATCTTCTGTGATAACATCACCGTTCATTCACTTCACCACACCAGAACCTGGGAGCAATCCTCCAGGCTACTGCCTCCTTGCTGTAACATTTCTGTACCCCCTTGAGCTTTGCCCTGTTATCTTTTCTAATTGCGCTTTCCTCTCAATTTCAACAGCCATTGCCTCACCTGGGCCATTTATTCATTAGCCCAGTATTTGCTAAGCATTTTACAATGTGCCAGGCACTGTTTGAGGTGCTTAGGATATAGTGGTGAACAAAACTGACAAAGTTCCTGAATAGGGTGAAATAAAGCATATATAAGTAAAGTAGCAAATTAAAAGTTCAGGGGGTGATATATATATACTATAAAGATCTCCCACCAAAAAAACAGAGAAACATGCAAGAACCTCCTGAAATTGTTGCCCAGCTCTTCACCTCAGTCTCCCCCTCCATCCTGCTCCCCCAGCCTCCCCACCCTGCTTAGTATCTTCTCATCCTTCCTTCTCATTCTCAAAGAAAAGATGGTCCTGATTGTTTCATCTGGAGCGGTTTTACTTCCTTTCATCTGTGAGGACTTCCCTCTATCTTTTTGTTAGGGCTGCCTCAATACCAATCCCCCAGCTAGGAGATAAGCTCTTTGAGGGCAGGGGTTACACCTTATACTTCTTTGGGCCTCCACAGTGTCTTGACTCAGAATAAGTACTCGCAAAATGCATATTGAAATGAACTGGTGAAATCTGACCCCTGAAGCAGGCTGCCACAAAAGCATCTTGAGCCCAATCAGAATGGAAGATCAGTAAGCTCATCTATTAGAGTGTAGAGGCTGTGATGCCTCCTGGCAGGGGGCAGGGTAATAAATGAATGAGATTACCTCTGTTGGTTCCTTCCAGGCCTGGGATTCCATGATGCTGTGTTCCATGTAGGGCAGGAGTTGCATCATAAACACTACTTTACTTGACAGTGCCAAGTACACGTGGGCAATTTAAAAGTACTCTTTGTTTCTGATGAGGAGCTTCAAACCCAGAGCACTCTGGGTAAATTGCCAGGAGAGGCTCTGCAGGAGAAGGGTTGCAGTTGCCACTTGACTCTATTTCCAGGCCCTTGGGTGTTGCACCCTAACAGGGAGTGAGATGTTGCCAGTTCCGTCATAGTCATTGTAATTAAACCCAAGTTCTGGCAAAGGGCAGTGCGTAATTATGAAGTACTATTATAGTTTTTATCATTATTAGGTACCCAGCTGCCCAGCCCAGAAAACCACAGTAGTAAAACATGGAGAAGCCAAGCTCCTCTCCCAGCTGGCATGAATCAATACCAGGTGTATTGGCACACAGTCCTGCAGCTCTTCTCATCAAGATGAAACCTTCTGTCCCCTCTTCTTGGCAAGATAAAATTTTAAATGAATGAAAAGAGGAAATGTAAAGAAAGACCTTTGCCATCTCCTCTAAATGGAGTTCCCTTTTTTCCATGTCCCCAGAATGATCTCTTCTCATCTACGTATTTATTGTGTAAATCTTTTTCGACTTTATCCTCGACCTGCCATTTTTCTAAGCGTCATTCACCCATGTCTCTGGAGGATGTATTAGTTAGAGTGGGAGTGCAGAGTGCAGAAAAGAGTACTTTTACTTTCAAGAAACTTATAATACAGACCCAGTAATTCGAAAGTATAGTCAGGCTTGACAAGGCATCTGCCTTTTATTGAGCGCCCACTCAATGCCATACTTGGCATTTTCACATATGCTAACTGACTTGATCCACACCACCCTCCAAGGTGCAGGGTGATGTGGATCTTATAATCCTTATTTTCTTCAAGATCTCAAAGACTTAGTGACAGAACTGAGATTCCAACAGAAGTGTACAAATTTGGTGACTGTATATTCATGGTAGATGTGTTCACACTGGGTGGTGAATACAGGTATCAGACTCCTCCTCCTGTCAAACGTGGTTTTTTGAACAAAGTAGATTTTAAGCTGAACATTGAAAGAACAGTTCAGAAGTGGTGCTGAGGGAATGGTGCCAAACAAGGAGGCCAAATTGGCCGTAAGCCTGAAATCAATCAATATGAAAAGATTTCTTGTTCAGCGGTGAGTCATATTGTATTCTTCAAGTACCTTTATTATCTCAGCTCTTCCAAATGGGGAAGTCAACCCAGGTGGTATGAGGGTGGGCTGAGGATGAAAGAGGGTGGCTTGGGGAGGGAATCAGTTTTTGAATGGAGGACTCCCAAGTGGCCCATGAACTGGCACCTCAGGCACTGGCTTCTGGAACCAATGAAACCGTGGCAGCTTTCCTTGCTGCCTATCAGTTGTTTTTAACTGATGTGTGTAGAACAGTTTCTCATTCTCTTCTTTTTATAAAACAATTAACAGTTTTTAAAAACAATTTAGCAGTATGTTATACAAGGCAGTTCACTTTTATTTTTAGCAGGTTTTTTTTTAAAGAATTCAAGATTATATAAAATGAACCCATTTAAAGTGCACCATTTGATCTGTTTCGAGACGTGTATACCCTTGTAATCACTATCATAATCATGAAATAGAACATTTACATCACCTGCCAAAGTTCCCTTGTGCCCCTTTCGCAGCAGAAATTTTAATACAACTTATGTTTTGATTACTCCAAAATCTAGTCTCTAACTTCAACCTTGCTTTCAAATTCTAGACCCATATTTATAGCCGTCTATCGACATATCTGGGCTTCCAAGGTGACACTAGAGGTAAAAGAAACTCCCTGCAGTGCAGGAGCTGGAAGAGTGGATTCGATCCCTGGATTGGGAACATACCCTAGAGGAGGGCATGGCAACCCACTCCAGTATTCTTTCCTGGAGAATCCTGTAGACAGCGGAGGCCGGCAGGCTCCTCAAACCAAATAGGACTCAAAGCTTTATCTTAGCTACAAGAAAACCCCCATCTCCTCCAATTCCCTTTTCAAATCATTTTTCTGCATTCTTCAATTCTGCTGAAGTCGTCATCCACCTAGTCATATAAGCAAGAAAATTTTAAAAATAATCTTCACTCTTCCCTCTTTTCAACCTCCCAAAAAAGTGATTCTATTTCACACAAACATTTTGTAATCAGTCCTTTCCATTTCTAATATCATCATTCAGATACATCTTGCTCACATGATCACTCTTTAAAAAAAAAACCTCCTAACTAGTTTCTTCATGATCCAATTCATCCCCCAATCTGCCACTCTAATTCTCTTGAAAACCCAGAGCTGACTGTTTCAAACGTCTGCATTCAGAGATTGCCCAACGGCATACAAAGTAGCACTGAAAATCTTTCACAGTATGGCCCCAACCTCCCCTCCTGGATTCCTCTGCTCCCTGCTACATAAAGCATGCTATACATTTTCATCTTTCTGTGCTTTGTATATGATCTCTGTCTGAAATGTGCCTTTTCCTCCACCTAGAAACTCCTCCACCTTTCATAGCCCCATTTATATGACTTTCCTCAATAAAGCCTTCCCAGACCTCTCCTGATAAAAATAGTCATTCCGTCTGTTACACTTGACCTCTCATAGCATGCTGCACATATATTTATCACACTGAACAGACATCGTGATGAAGTAGAACAGGAGATCACTGTGGATGGTGACTGCAGCCGTGAAATTAAAAGATGCTTGCTCCTTCGAAGGAAAGCTATGACAAACCTAGACATATTAAGAAGCAGAGACATCACTTTGCCAACAAAAGTCCATGCAGTAAAGCTGTGGTTTTTCCTGTATTTGTATACAGATGTGAGAGTTGGACCATAAAGAAAGCTGAGTGCCAAAGAATTAATGCTTTTGAATTGCAGTGCTGGAGAAGACTCTTGAGAGTCTCTTGGACTGCAGGGAGATCAAACCAGTCAATCCTAAAGGAAATCAACCCTCAATATTCATTGGAAGGATTGATGTTGAAGCTGAGCTCCAATATTTTGGCCACCTTATGTGAAGAGTTGATTCATTGGAAAAGACTCTGATGCTAGGAGAGATTGAAGGTAAAAGGAGAAGGGGACAGCAGAGGGTGAGGTGGTTGGATGGCATCACCCACTCAGTATAATTTATTTGAGCAAACTCTGGGAGATAGTGGAGGACAGAGGAGTCTGGCATGCTGCAGTCCATGGGGCCACAAAGAGTTGGACGTGACTTAGCAACTGAGCACTGAACAACAACAGAACAGGAGAGCTGAGTCAGAAGATCTGGGTCTAACTTAAAAATCTCATTCACTGCTTGCTGTGCCATCTAAGGCAAGTCACATAACCTCTCTGAACTTTGGTTATTTAACCATAAAACTGAGATAACACTTTCAATAATACTCCCGCATAAGACTGTTCTGGTGATTAAATGAACTAAGTATAATTATAAATGTGAATGTATTTTGCACTATACAGATATTAGAGATTATAATGACAAAGCTATATCTTCTGCTGGGCTTCACTGGTGGCTCAGACAGTAAGGAATCTGCTTGCAATGTGGGAGACCTGGGTTCAGTCCCTGGGTCGGGAAGATCCCCTGGAGGAGGGCATGGCCACCCATTCTAGTATTCTTGCCTGGAGAATCCCCATGGACAGAGGAGCCTGGTGGACTACAGTCCATGGGGTAGCAAAGAGTTGGACACTACTGAGCAACTAAGCAACTAAGATATTTAAAACATCTTCTGCTAGATTTTGAGCTCCTTGAGTGCAAAATTATCATCTAGCCATCTTTATAGTCCTTCTACTTAACATAGTGCTCGAGCTGCCTGCGCCCAGATTGGTTTATGACATAAGTTACTATTTCTTATATTAATAGAACCATATTCTCTTCATTTATTCTCTTAGCCTACTGTGTACAATATAAAAGCAAATTGTGACACTTTATTTCTTTTTTTGTTGTGTCCACCTCTTTGAGACCCCTGGGCTGTAGCCTGCCAGGTTCCTCGGTCCATGGAATTTTCCAGGCAAGAATACTGGAATGGGTGGCCACTTCCTACTCCAGGGGATCTTCCAGACCCAGGAATCGAACCCATGTCACCTGCATTGACAGGCAGATTCTTCACCACCAGCAACAACTGGGAAGCCCTTTATAATTGTTTATTGCCTTTGTAATTAAATAGTTTCATCAAAAGGTCTCTGAGGAAATAAACTATATAGTCTATCTCTGATTAATTTTAAAAGTCTTTATTTTTATTCAACAAAAACTTTTTAGAGCTACTGAATGATATTTAATCTATATAGTTAAAAATTCTATGGAAAGAGCATGGGGAGTTGGTACTGACGTAACTGGAGTGGTCATAAAAAGCTTCGCTGGGAAAGTGGCCTTTGAGTATCAATAATGAGAAGGAGATGATCCTACAAAAGGGAGGAAGAATAGCCTTCCAGGCAGAGGGGAGAGCACAGACAGATACCCTGGGACAGGGGAAGGCAACGTCTATGTGAGGAACTGAAGGTAAGCTGATATGGTGTGGGGAGAGGGAGGGGAAGTGGTAGGAGGTGAAGTCAAAGAAGCAGACAGAGCTTGGACTGGCAGAGTACAGAGTTTAGATCATATTCAAATTGTAATAGAAACCACTGGAGGATTTTAAGCAGGAGTATGATGTGATCTGATTGGTTTTTTAAAAAATAGCCCTAACTCAGTTCAGTTCAGTCGCTCAGTCGTGTCCAACTCTTTGCGATCCCATGAATCGCAGCACACCAGGCCTCCCTGTCCATCACCAACTCCCGGAGTTCACTCAGACTCACATCCGTTGAGTCAGTTATGCCATCCAGCCATCTCATCCTCTGTCGTCCCCTTCTCCTCCTGCCCCCAATCCCTCCCAGCATCAGAGTCTTTTCCAATGAGTCAACTCTTCGCGTGAGGTGGCCAAAGCACTGGAGTTTCAGCTTTAGCATCATTCCTTCCAAAGAAATCCCAGGGTTGATCTCCTTCAGAATGGACTGGTTTGATCTCCTTGCAGCCCAAGGGACTCTCTTGAGTCTTCTCCTACACCACAGTTCAAAAGCATCAATTCTTCGGCGCTCAGCCTTCTTCACAGTCCAACTCTCACATCCATACATGACCACAGGAAAAACCATAGCCTTGGCTAGATGGACCTTAGTCGGCAAAGTAATGTCTCTGCTTTTGAATATNGAGCATTCTTTGGCATTGCTTTTCTTTGGGATTGGAATGAAAACTGACCTTTTCCAGTCCTGTGGCCACTGCTGAGTTTTCCAAATTTGCTGGCATATTGAGTGCAGCACTTTCACAGCATCATCTTTCAGGATTTGAAACAGCCCAACTGGAATTCCATCATCTCCACTAGCTTTGTTTGTAGTGATGCTTTCTAAGGCCTAACTACATATGGAGAATGTGTTCCGGGGGAGCTGGGAGTGAGGATCCAAAGGGAGACTAGTGATTTCTGTCCGGATTAGAGACGTTGATCTTGATTAGGTGCCGGGAGCCAGCATGGAGAATCCCGCCCATGGCAAAGGTCATGAGGAAGGAAGCCCGACAAAACGCAAAGCTGTAATCTGGCTTCAGGGGTTCCCCCTAGGTTTTCCTGAACATCTACCCCCAAAAACCAGAGTCTGCCTGCTTTATTGTATTGTGCTTTCCACTCTCCTGAGATTCTCTGGAAAAAGTTAACTCAGGACTTCAGTTAACAGTCCCTTGCATATAAAAAGGATGTTTCAGCTCAAACCCCTTTGATGGCTCTCTAACTTTCCTAACAGTTGGGGACTTTTACAACTTGTGAATTGTTTATGGCCCCCAACCGCGAGAGGCATGAAGCTTAAAGCATCTTAAAGATACAGAGCCTTTTCTAAAAGCTAAAAATCATATTGGTGATGGGTTTTCACTGTTGAGTCAATGACTGCTGCCAGGCCTCCATATTCTTCATCTTTTAGACACTTGAAGGACATTAATCAATGTAATTGGGGTATAGAAAAAGGAATATAGTAGTTTTGATGTTAGCAACACTAGACTTTGAGTTAATTACTTTTCTTTTGTTATAAATCACTGTACTCCTTTTACTTGTTGTAAATTGTTGTGCCTTTGCTATGTAAGAATGTAACTTTATTTAGTGCTTTTTGAGAGTGGCACCAGACTTTGGGAAAAACAACACTGTTAGGGCAAATAAGTCTTCTGGTTGACAAACCCTTATCAGAAAAGGGCCGTAAGTAAAATGTTAATTGGCCCTCTGGCTAGAAGATGATGTAAATCACCTAAGACTTGTGTATACAACTAGGTATGCAGAGAGAAAGCCTGGTCTCGAGGAGTCAGGGCTGCTGACGCTGCATGATTTTATATTATCCATTGATCTCTATGTACAAAAAAAGGTATAAAAAGCCTTTACAACAATAGAGGAGGGGCGAGTCACTGGACTGGTTTCCCCTGTGTCTTTTCTTACTCTATTTTCTGGCTGAATTCCCATCTGGAGCGAGGACGCTCACCACGTCTACTTACTTGCCCTGGCTTCTAAGATCCGTGAGAGATGGAGCCTAAGGAGGGGCACCCTCCGATATTCAAACGGGCTCTGGTGGCCCAGCGTAGATGGTGCAGATCTCTTGTCCTGGGGTTTTATTAGCTTTCCCCATAAACCAAGTTATTCAGCCTCTTTTCTCCACTAAATTTTCCTACTATACTATTTCTTCCTAATTTCTTTTATATTTCTAAATAAATAAGTTTTCCTCGCCTACGCCATCTCCCCGTTGAATTCCCTGGATCCACCAGGGCAGGACCCTGGCAATTAGGGTGGTAGTGCTGAAGATGGTGAAGAGTAGTAGTTTGGGGGTATGTTTGGCAGATAGAACTGATAAGTCTAACTGATGGATTTAATGGCAGCGAGTGAGGGAAAGATGCTAAAAGATGACTCTTAGGATTAGGAGCTAAGCAGGCGGATAGAAGTTCAGCTTACTGAATTTACACAATGCCTATGGAGGTGCTGCGCTAGGCTTTGAGAATACGAAGCCCATTGAGTAAGACACAGTACTTGTCCTCAAAATAACCAGACTAGTGGGGAGGACTGCCCCTACCAGTTAATAGAATTACCCTAGTAACTTTTCTGTTGGTGGCATCTTCCGAGATCTTGGATTTTTTTTTTTTTTTTTCTTGAGAGAAGAGAAAAGAAAGATATGGAAAAAGAACCACAAGGTTAAGATACTGGACAGAAGCAAGGTGCTCTGCTAACAAGAATGGGAATCACTGTGGTCTGAGCTTCTGATGTTTCCGCCTATTCATAACTGACCAACAGTATACCTAAGGTTGAGGATAAATTCAGATTTCTTTTTCTTTTTATTGTAAGTGTAACCTTCATGAAATTACTGTATGACTCCTGAGTGACTTCTCTCAAGCTTTTTTCTTTCTGGTATTTATTTAATTTTTAATATTTGACCGGTTGATACATTCCCATGTTTCAAAAGTCAAAACAGGACTTCCCTGGTGGACCAGTGGTTGAGAATCCGCCTGTCAATGCAGGGGACATAGACTGGATCCCTGTCAAGGAAGATTCCCACATGCCATGGAGCAGCTAAGCCCTTGCACCACAACTGCTGAGCACACACTCTAGAGCCTGTGCTCTGCAACAAGAGAAGCCACAGCAATGAGAAGCCTGGGTACTGCAACTGGAGAGTAGCCCTAGAAGGTCCGTCTTTACAGCAACAAAGACCCAGGGCAAACAAAAATAAATACATAAATAAATTTTTAAAAAAGATTTCCACCAGAAATTTTTTAAAAGATCAAGACAAAATAAAAAGGTAATGGTGAAAATTTTCCCTCCCACCCTGCCTCTTCCATCCCTTCTTCACGCCCACCCATAGTCATAGGTAGAGATAGTAACTTATATTGCATTTCCCATGTGTCCTGACAGTGATTCTTCATGCACATGTAAGCAGTTCTTTCTTTTCTTCTTCCCTGCTTACACAAAAGGTGGCATATTATATCTCCTGATCTCCATATTGCTTTTCCCGTTGACAATGTCTCTTTGAGCTCTGTCATATCAGTACTGAGACAGCTTCCTCATTCTTTTAAACGCTGCATAGCATTACACTACAGTTTATTTAACCATTCCCCTATTGATGAACACTTGAGCTGTATACAATCTTTGCTATTTATTACAAACAGTGCTGTGATGAATAACCCGGCACATATGTCTTCAGGTATATCTTTGGGATAAATCCCCAGAAGTCTCCTAAACACTTTAATGAAATCTTCCAAAGGAATATTCTAAGGTGGCATGACTAGGTTTCCAAGTTAGAATGTCAACTTTCAAAGGATTAGCTTTCACATTCCATTAAAAATAATTCCTCATTCTTTGGTCTGAAAATTATAGCTTTTACCATTTCCTAATAAAGATTTCTTTTTAATTTCTGCAATGAGTATTTACTGGTATTTTATCATGTTTAACTCTTTTTAAAAATTATCTATATACTTATTTATTTTTGACTGTGCTGTGTCTTTGTTGCTGCCAGCCTGCTTTCTCTAGATGCAGTGTGCAGTCTTCTCTTATTGCCCAGCAGGGGCTCCAGGGCACTTGGGCTTCAGTAGTTCTGGTGCATGGGCTCAGTTGCCCTGTGGCATGTGGAATCTTCCTGGATCAGAGATCGAACCCATGTCCCCTCTATTGGCAGGCAGATTCTCAACCACTAGATCACCAGGGAAGTCCAGAAAATTTTTAAATATTTAATCTCCTTCTCCTATAACCAGTAATGGCTGGCATATATTTAAAAAGAAGAAGAGAAAGACTAATATTCAACTTGATTATGTGCCAGTTAATAAATTGCAAGCTCTAGAAAATACTTGAGTTTTCTTAATTCGACATATAGAAGCATCGTTAGAATGAAATCTATGATAGGATTAATGAGTTTGGAGTTGAGAACTTGTAAGGTGGCTGGATGGCATCACTGACTCGATGGACGTGAGTCTGAGTAAACTCCAGGAGTTGGTGATGGACAGCGAGGCCTGGCATGCTGCGATTCATGGGGTCGCAAAGAGTCAGACACGACTGAGCGACTGGACTGAACTGACTGAAGGTGTAGACTGCCCCAAACAGCTCAGTGCTACCCTAGCCCCAGGTTCAAATATCCTTCATTCATTTTTTTTTTTAATTAGCCTGCCTTTGCATTTGTCTTTGTAATTCTTCAATTTCCCATGGTCACTTTTGGAGAATAGGTTTAAGGGCCTGGTAAAATGGATAGACTTTGGTAAATGTGCTTTGTAACTGAGCTGTGTAAAGTGAGCATCCTGTCTTTACATTAGGCACCTCCTTCCATACTTTTTTTATTTATTAGATTCCAGATACATGAGACCAGGATGGAAGAATCCTAGAGTACTTAATTTACATGAAATATTTAAAACTATTTAGAGCATCATCAACTCAATGGACATGAGTTTGAGCAAACTGCAGGAGATAGTAAAGGACGGGGAAGCCTGGCGTGCTGTAGTCCATGTGGTTGCAAAGAGTCGGACACGACTTACTGACTGAACCACAAAATTTAGGAGAACATACAGATGCAGAAATATGTGCAAGTAACATGGCAGTGAAAGCTGCCATTTGAGAAATATACATAAATATCGTAAGAAGCTAGCCTAGCCATATTACTATCACTATTAGAAAATAAAATTATTTTCCACATAGGACTTCTCTTTGGTTCCATTTCGTGTATGGGGAGGTTTGTTTGTTTGTTTCAATTATAGAATGAAAGTATTTAAAAACAAATCATGAGTTGACAAGTTTCAACAAATAGCCACCTATAAAGCTTTCCTTAGCTCTAAAGCTCTCTTCCTCAGGAACTGCAAAATCTACAAATCATGAAGCTAGAACTGCCCAATATATTTGGAGAGTATCTACTCACAACTCTAATTGAAACTACCTTCAATTTTTAAAATGTCTCACATGAGGATTCTATAGTTTCTTGGCCATTATCTTTTTCTTTTTTAAAATGGAATCCACTTCTTTTTTGGTTTTAAATTAATTAAATTTAAATTCCTTCTCATATATTTTGCTTTCTGTATTTGAAATATTTATCCTTCAAGCTTTCATTAAGCACTAACTCTTCTGTGTAAACATTAGGAAATTCAGTTATACATTCTCCTTTTTTTCTCTTCAGCTGGTAAGACTTGGATTCCAGAAGATATCCAGAATTCCTTAAGTGAGGAATAATATTCAATAAATTTATTTGTATGTCTGTTTCCTGAGTGTTTGTGGAGAACATCAGTTCTACTCACCACACTCTTAATTTTATCCGGGGGACTCTGGTCCTCCCTACTCTCAGGGCTTGGTGAGAATAGTGATGTCTCCACCCCCGTGCTGTGGGGTGACACATGTGACCTTGGTCTAGGTCATCTAGTATATCCGACTCCCCTGGTCACAGTGATCCATTCCAGATCTGCTAGAAAAGTTGGTCCTGGATTTGAACCTAGGGGTAAGTAGCAGCTTGCATCCGTACTGAGTACAGAAGGTGAGAGCTTGTCCAAGAATGGAGCCTATATGGAAGATGCTGAGCTGAGAAATGGAGAAAGCAAGTCCTAGGTCATATTGTTTGAGGCCTGGATCAAGCTTCACCTGCACCAGATACTCTAAATTATCCAGTTACATGGGTCAATAAATTTACCTTTTGATTCAGCTACTTTGGGTTATGTTTTTTTAACTTTGGTGAGCAAAGGATTTTTGATTGATATAACATCTTCAAACAAAATTTGGCAAACTAAACTCATGTTGTGCCCATAGTTTGCCAAATTTTGTGATTTCCCCAGCTAATTCCCAGACTCCTTTCTTCTCACATCTAGAGTGACTTTAGCCTTGCAGCAAACCCACCTACACACCAAACCAGAGTCCTCTTTCCCTTCCCTGGACTCCTCCAGTTCTATGCTTAAACCCAGCTCATGGGGGAAGTTAAAGAAGGAAGGGAACAGACAGCAACCTGATTCATATTCCTCTTATAGGAATTAAGCAAATTTCTTTTAGGGGTCAGTTCCAGTTCAGTTTCAGCAGTGAATGAGAGTTGTTTGAATCCATTTCTTGTTTAGGCCTGTAATCATCTGCAGTAATCCAAAGTCCTTCACTGGGGAAAATATTTGAGGGAGTTAAAATTTTGTTCAGTTTGAGGGAACCATGTAATGTAGAATCAAGTTTCACCTGTCTTATTAGACCTTTTGTGCAACAGGGGCAGTATATGGGCAGGATAGGCAGGCGATTACTAGTATACTTAATACAAAAATAATCAGCCTAGACTGCATCCATAATAAGCTGTGTCATAAAATCTACTCTTCGGGTTTGCTTTTAATAATTCTAATCCATGTGAGAGTAGACTTTGAAATATCAGACTGTACCCACCAAATGACTAAAAGATAGGTTAAGACAAACTTTAAAATTTTTGCCTCTTTTAGAGGAGTAGATGCCTTATAGGTGAAATACTTATGGCCTCTGTTTGAAAATTATTTCTAATTAAAGTGATAGACTTAGTGAACAATTTTTTACTCTAAAAAGTAAAAATCTAGGTTCAGACTATCAACTGGACTATCAACTATACTATCAACTTTGTATATATATAATATAAGCAATATTATATTAATAATATATAATATAAAAATGTTATATATAATATAAATAATTACAAGGCACTTACAGAATGCTCAGCTTGTTCCAGGATATTTTTTGTTAGTGGGTGGTGTACGAACAAGAGAGAGAATGACAGATGCCATCTATATGTTTTATAAAAGCACTTCTTGCTTGTGTCTGGGTAAACAGAGTCAGGTTTGACAAAATGCAAAGAGATGTCTTACAGATGACACATGTGAGGAAGACAGGTCTTCTCAAGCTGATGAGGCTGTAAAAGCAGTTGTCGTGAGTATGTGCAAGTCTGCCACACCTGTTCTTCAAGGAAATTCCCACTGATAAATATGAATCTTCAGAATCAGAGACCAAGGCTAGCTGAGCTTAGTTAGTTCAGTTTTCCATTAGTTCAAGAGAGACTATGACCACCCAAATGGCTTTTTGTGAGTCTTTCTGAGACTCTTCTATTTCTCCTGGCTCTGTGTTATTGTGGTTAAAGTTTAAGATTAAAATCCTCTTACTTGGTCCTTGAAGAAATAACCATGGTTAATCTCACAGCATTAAATTATTGGTGATGTGTTTGGAAGGGAATAAACTGCAAAAATAAACTGCAAAAAGGCTCGGATATACAGAATTTCGATGTTTCAAATGATGTAATTTTCTATAATATTTAGCCTGCCATTTTTAGTTTGGAATTTGTATAATAGGAGACTTCGAAGAAAAAGCTAAAGAGAGGCTAATTTGCTTGGTGCTGCTTCTGTTCTTTTGTTCTTTGAGAATCTAAAATTAACCAACATCTGCAGTATCAACAGGGACTCCATATGGCATTCAAGTTTGTACGTTTCCTAAATAATGCATTTGAAGCAATGTAATCTGAGAGGAATTCTGAGGGGATAATGAATAGACTGCCTTATATTGTATAGCACTTGATAGTTTCAAAATGATTTAACAACTAGGACTTTATTTGATCTTCACAACAATGTTAAGAGGCAACAGGATCAGGTATTTCTTATTCTTGTCAAACAGATGAGAAGACAGAAGTCCAAAATATGGAAGAGAGATGGCTGCCGTCACAAATCCGGTGAGTGGCAGAGTGAGAATGAGACCCTGGCCATACTCTAATCTCATGCCCTTTCACCAAATTACTAGGATCAAGTTATTGACTCAAGTTAAAATAGCATGTTTCCAAAATATTAGATCCCGCAAACAACTCTGTAGGGAAATGGAAAGGACTCAATGCCAGAAATAAATAATAAACATGCACGTTTTAGTTTCCCAGAGTTTAATGGATTTCATTTGCTCAATTAAGTTCACAGAGGACTTCCACTAAAGTTCATCTAGTTACTCTTGTGAGTTCCTATTCTACCTACCAAAAAAAAGTTTTTACCAAAATGTTTTTTATTCTGTGAAATCACACCTCATAAATCTTTATGTCATATCTAGAAAATTCAAAAGCTTTCCAGTTAGAGATGTTGCAACTAAGAGTGTTTTCCTCTCAGTAATAAATTATAATTTACCTCTACCTGAGTTTTGAAACATTTTTTCTCAAGCCAAATTTCTGTAAATGTCCACAGCATAACAGCATTTCTGGACAAGAAAGAAAAGAGTCTAAATTCAAAAAATGTATTATCTTGTGACTGATACATGGGCATAAATTTCGAAGAACCCTATTTTTGAAAGCATAAGTAACGTTATTGCCAATCCACTTTACAGAAATTTCTAGCTATGTAATGCTACTATTTCTACTTTTAAATGAAGAGAAATTCAGTTGCTTTCATTTCTTTAAGGTTGGAGGCTTAAAAATTATGAACGCTGTCGTTCTTGAAGTGGAACACTGTGAGTCTGTTATATCAAGAAAGGTATTGGCATTCACAAACACTGACAGGCAGATGGATTTCCAACAAGTGGAAACACAGAGCTATACTGGCAAAAGGAGCAGCCAGCAAGCATTTTAATCGTGATTTGGCTCATCTGTGCTGGTTCTGACTCCACAGAAGTTCATCTTTAGGAAGCACCTTCTACCAAATGGAAAGCTGGCAAGAAGTAATGCTTGAGATTGCTGACACTGAAAACAACCAGACCTTACTTAAAATTGAAAAAACATTTCCCCCTATTATTTGTTTGGATATGTCTCAAAGAACCCCAAACAGAAAAGCAATATTTAAATTTGATTTTGTCCAAAACATTCTTGCAATTCCAATACCCTACCTATTCCGTGTCCAGGATTGGTGGAAATACACTAAGCATTTTTGAAAAGATCTAACCCCAGTAGAGGAATGTTATCCTTCCATATGGGAGAAAATTTAACTATGGGAGTGATGCAAAAGAGAGACTGAGAGGAAGAGATGAAGGGAATGACTGGGAGTGTACTTCACCAGGAAAAAGTAATTGGGAGGAGCTGGGTGGAGTTGGAGAATTTGGGTAGAAAAGCTCTCAGGGAGGGGAGGTTTAAATTATTCGACTAGGCAATAACTCCATCTGGCTAACAATGGGCATCTGTAAGGAAAGAGCCAAGGGTGACAGAAAGGAATGACTGTGGTGGTACCATTCGGTGGTAATCTGACTGCTTAGTGACAGCGAATGCAGAGATGGGAACAAGCTAACAAAAGAAGGGAAGTGCCCAAGATGTCATAAGAACCCAGACTGCAGGGGTTTTTTCCCTTCTTCAGTCAAATCTAGTTTTTCTCTTCCCTTTCCACCATCTCTACACCTCTGCCCCACACTGCAAGAAAAATCTGTGTTCACAGGCCCAAGTTTGTTTAGCTTAGTCCTCATTCACCGCTGAATGATTTGTGGAAACTGAGGCTGGTAACCACTCTTTAGCAACGACTTCAGCATTAACCAATCGGAATTGGAATGATATAACTTTGTTCCCAGTCAACCCAGTTACAACCACAGACCTCTTTGAGCTACAGCACAATAATGTGGTGTCTTGGCGATTCTGCTGCTGATTAATGGACTGGACAGAGAAGCGTTGGAAGGGCCAGTGCAACTCCTGCAATAGTCCACTGCTTTTCTGTCAGATCGGTTTTAAAAAAAAAGCTGATCATATCAAACCATGTTAGCCAATACCTGTATTGTTTGCCTGAACTATAAAGCACAACAGTACATCTTGTTCTTTTGCAATTCATTATTAGAAGAAAGAATATAAAGAAGAATTAGACCATGCCTATAATATTCAAGATAGCTAGACAAACGTGCATACTCCTACACTGCCCATTGGAACATGTCGTTTGCACACTGATATGGTAATGATTATTCTCAAAGTTAGATGCAGTATCACTCCCTCTTTCTCTCCCTGCCAAGATTCAGTGTCTCTCAGGGGCTGTGGGGCAAGGACACGGTCTTGCCAGCTGATGCTAAGGAGAACCAAAGACTCAAGGACCAGCTGTACATATAGCTCATTCACCTGCCTCTCACAAATCACCCAGTCCACACACATCATCGCCACAGGAGGAATCAGGATTGTGGAGGGTAGCTGGACCCGTGGGATTTTGCCTTGTTTTCTCCACAGATACCTTTACGGTGGCTTTTGGGGGCCTGTACACTCTCAAGAAACTGATTCCTCTTGTGTGAAAATGTAGAGAGCCTGGAAGAATGGAATATATCATGACTGATCTCTGAATACCTCATCTGGAGGGAGTTTTCTTGCTCTCACATATAATTCAGTGCTCAGTCAATCAACACATTTAAAGGAAGTTTCCCAACATGTCCAAAACTCTAGGTGCAGAGACTTTAGTGCCGATTGACAAGGGCAGTTTAGAACAGAACAGAGGTAGGAAATCAGGGAAGTGAAGAAGCAGTGTGATAGAGCAGAGACAGCCAGCTCTGTCAGCAACTAGCTGTATGCCTCTGGTGATTATGCCCACACCTCAGTTTTCCAACTCTGAAACGAAAGGAACTTTGTGAGAAAAGCGCATTTATGGTGTCTCCCTGTATGCTCCCCCTGACATTGAATTCCCCAAGGGCATACTGCTGCCAGCTCTCCTCGTCATGCTTTCCCTCACCAGCCCTTTCTGGCCTCCACGTATTTTCACTGGGGATGTTTTATTGAGAAAGACTGGTGGCACCTGGCAAAATATCATTTGCTGTCTCCCAGATTCCTGAATAATTTCTTCTAGGCTGGAAAGGAGTAGCTTTCATTTTCAAATACCTGTATCTCATGTCAGCCTTGCCCTGAGGAGCAACACCACAGAGCTAGAGGGTGGAATCTTTAGTTAGCTTCTCTGAGGCCATGTGCTAATAAAACAAACAAACAAAATAAGATTTAACAAATCTTTTATGCATTTGTCTTTGTTGTTGTTACTGCTGTGGTTTGATTGTCAAAGAATATGTTTATTATGTCAGGACCGTAGAAAGGGGTAAAACAGTGCAAGGCAAAACCTTGCTGGATAGGTTGCTAGCTTTTTTGATCTCTTATTTGATGCAATCTCATGTGTATTTTTCATGGCAGAAGATATATATTGCTATGTTCTTCTAAGGCCATTTTCCTCATATAGAGTGCGTCTCAAATATTTTGGAAGGAAAAGTGATGTACTTTTTGTTTTGTTTTGTTATTACTGTTATTATTTGTAACTTAGAGAGCCTATAATTTTTATTCATTCAAAATAAATCCTCAAGTCCCCTTGTATTTCACACCAACATGGTAAAGAAAGAAAATGGTATTCAAAAATCTTTCCTTTCCACTTATCTTTCTGAATTCTCCTATATAGCTCAAGAATTGCCATTTTCTGAGAAGTTAGGAGAAGGGAGAGAATAGCATTCCTCTAATTTCAGGCCTCCTAAATCTGAGATTCCTATGTTGCTCAAAGAACTAAGCATTCTGAAAATTCTGCAAAAATTAATGCAAATATTGTTCTCCCAATAGAATTACTAAATGTGGTCATATGGTCTATTTCTTACAGGAGGATTTATTCCTTCTTTCTTAATTAAATGAGAAATAAAAGGAAGTCATGCACAAGCTTTCAGAGCAGTGACTATAATATAAAAAAATGTAGTTCCAGGGAGAAAAGGAAAAGAAAAAATGTTGAAATGTGGAAATAATAGGAGGGCTTACTCAAGTAGATTTTTATGCTCCATCCAAGCACTGAAAGAATTAAGAAAAGCTCTAAAGAAAGGTAGAAGAAGGCAGACAATGGAGCAAAGCAGTCAAGGACAGAAAATAAGAAGTGTATAGAGTAATAAATTGGAATCTGGGATGATTCTTAACTAAATCACTTGCAAACTGCAATTTTCAAATGAAAGATGAGATTGAAAAAACTCACTGCTAGAAAAGAAAACAAAATGAGTTTGTGAAGAAAGCCCATTTTGAATAAAGTCTTCAGAGATAAGGTCACCTGGCTAGAAAAGAGTTGAAACAAAATTAAGTGGCACAGGTGAGGACATTTGCTAAAAAAATCCCAAACCATCCTGACTTGGCTGCATGCACTCAAATGCAGCCTCCCAGAGGCAAGTTTCAGCACACCTGCTCTACTTCCAGAAGGGACTGGACTTAGTCAACTGTGTCAGTTCCGTGTTCCTGTGTAACAGATATTCCACAACAGAGCTTACAACAAAATTTATTATCTTACAGTTTCTTTCTGTCAGAAAGACAGATATAGCTTAGCTGGTTTCTCCCGCTCAGGGCCTTTCACAAGACTGCAATCAAGGCACAAGCTTTTTAAAAATAACAATAAAAACACACATACTTTTGAAAAATACAAAAGCACAGAAAATGACAATTGAATTCTCACCCTTTGACTCCCTCCCTACTCCCACTCAACTTTGAGGGTAAAGATTTTTAACTGTTTCTTAGATATTCCTCCAAATATTTTAAACGTGAATGCATTGTGTGTCTGTGTGTGTATTTACATATATGGGATCATAATAATATTGTTGTACATCTTGGTTTTTAGAAAAAACATAATGATATGTCTGGGAATGTGTATAGATGAGACCCATCTCAATTTTTTTTGCTTGACTGCATAGTATTCTTTTAAATGGCTGGCTGTTTCATAATTTATTTACTGAGTCTCCACCTAATACACATTCATATCCACCCCTCCCCCAACTTTTTGGCTATTTCAAACAATGCTGCAATGGGCATGCTTATCTTTGCATACTTTGGTGAGTTTCTCTTACAGACAAATACCTAGCTGTGAAATTCCTAGGCCAAAGGATATGTTCATTAAATTTTTTTAAAGCCTCTTTTTATTATAAAATACAAATACAGAAAACCAAACAAAATAAATGCAGTGCTTAATGGATTGTTATAAGGCAACACCCCCTTAACCATCACTCAGGTCAAGAAAGAGAACTTTTCCAGCCTTCCGTGTGCTCCATGATGACAACTGCCTCCCTCCCTGATAATAACCACTATACTGACTTTTATAGAAATCAATTTCTTTTGTGGTTTTACCACCCAAGTGGCATCCATAAATATGATAGTTTAGTTTTGTCCATTAAAACTACTGATATATCTTTCAAATCTCTTTAAATTTGCTTTTTTCCCTTCCAAACTTTTCTTTTCCATGCAAGGGCTGTTATCACACAAGCCCAAATGCTTTTCAGCAAATACCTCTTGGCTGTTATTGAACTTTTCCATCCCTTGATCTTTTGGACACACTTTCTCAGGGATTTCTCTGTTTCCTCATGCATAGGTGCTGATAACAGGCAGGTCTTCTGGCTATCCCATTCGGTTGGTATTTTGATGTTCACAGACTACTTTATCACCTAAGCTTTACTGTAAATATTTTCAAGGGTTTTGAGTTTTCCTATCCAGTTATTTATTTGGGGGAAGGGATCTGGGGAGATTCAAAGCTATGCTACCACTTCCTCCATCTTCCCAGAATTTCCTCCTCATTTTAAAATTTGGTTCAGTTCATTTCAGTCTCTCAGTCGTGTCCAACTCTTTGCGACCCCATGGACTGCAGCACGCCAGGATTTCCTGTCTATCACCAACTCCCAGGTCCTGCTCAAACTCATGTCCATCGAGTTGGTGATGCCATCCAGCCATCTCATCCTCCATTGTCCCCTTCTCCTGCTGCCATCAATCTTTCCCAGCATCAGGGTCTTTTCCAATGAGTCAGTTCTTTGCATCAGATGACCAAAGTATTGGACCTTCAGCTTCAGCATCAGTCCTTCCAATGAATATTCAGGACTGATTTCCTTTAGGATAGACTGGTTGGATCTCCTTGCAGTCCCAGGGACTCTCAAGAGTCTTCTCCAACAACACAGTTCAAAAGCATCAATTCTTTAGTGTTCAGCTTTCTTTATGGTCCAACTCTCACATCCATACATGACTACTGGAAAAACCATGCCTTTAACTAGATGGACCCTTGTCCGCAAAGTAATGCCTCTGCTTTTTGATATGCTGTCTCAGTTTGTCATGGCTTTTCTCCCAAGGACCAAGTGTTTTTTAATCTCATGGCTGTAGTCACCATCTGCCGTGATTTTGGAGCCCAAGAAAATAGTCTGTCACTGTTTCCATTGTTTTCCCATCTATTTGCCATGAAGTGATGGAATTGGATGCCATGACCTTAGTTTTTTGAATGTTGAGTTTTAAGCCAGCTTTTTCACTTTCATCAAGAGGCTCCTCCGTTCCTCTTCACTTTTGCAAATTAATTAAAATTTGGTAGATGTGATCAAATTACCTGGAGGATGATATGCTTTCTGTAGACATTTGCCTAATTTTTAAAAAGTACTTATTTACTTTGGACTGTGCTGGGTCTTCACTGCCGCACGGCTTTCTCTAGTAGCTGTGCACGGCTTCTCACCACGGTTATGGTGGCTTCTCCTGTTGAAGTACACACACTCCAGAATGTGCGGGCTTCAGTAGCTGCAGCTCACAGGCTTAGTCACCCAGTAGCATGTGGAATCTTCCTGGACCAGGGATCAAACTCATGTCTCCCGCATTGGCAGGCAGATTCTCAACCACTGGACCACCAGGGAAATCATGGACATTTACTTTAAATTAATAGACTTCCTATTCCTAAACAGCAGAAAGGAAATAGTGAAATCTTAGGAAGAGACTGTATGTCCCCTGCATTTTCATTCTGAACCAACATCTGTGAATAGATCTCAAAGAGGTTTGTAAATAAGAGCTGGTAGGATCTTCAGTTCTATAGGATCTTTATGCACTGCTCTGAGATGAACAAGGCCGCTGGAGGACAGGGGGACACACTGCCTTTCAGAGACCAGATCAGGAGGACATGCCTATGGACCCTTCCATAAGCCACAGTGTCTTTGAAGCAGAAACTGAAGATCTCGTGGGGTCAAGTTTTAATATTAATATGTTAGAGGAGTCTATTTGGCATCTCTCAAACCACAGGTCGCATGTCTGTGTTTTTTTAGCTTTCTTAAGTCAGCTGGGAGGGACAGTTGGCTTTTATTAGATTCTTCTATTTCAACAGAGTTCTCATGAACTTTGTGCAGCCACTGACAGGGACTTTTGTTATGTTCTCAAAAAAATATTGCCCTTTTTGTCCTCATATTTTGTTTATGTCTATACTGTTAAACTGAGTCCAAAGCCTCTAAAATTAGCAACTCGTATTGACTAGTCAACTAGCACAGTTATCTAAGAAAAAGAAAACATTCTGTATTTGACTATCTTTCCAGACTGATGTGAGGAAGGCTTCCTAGTCATTGACTAATTAGGTATTTTAGAATATTAGACTCAGCAATCTTCATATGTTTGGGTCAACATGCTTGTCCCTGTGAATTTCGTGTTCACTCCCACTTCACTGAAATATGATGCCACCTACTCGTGGCTGGAGTATGTAAAGGTGAAGATCTCATTTACATGTCCATGGAGCCCTGCTGGCATTGAACCTGTCACTAGAAAACTCAGGATGAAACTTCAGTAGAGGCTTTTGGGGGGAGGTTTGGAGTGCAGTGATGAGTCCTTAGAATAGAAGTACTTAGAGTGGACAGTTCAATGAAAGATTAAAGACACTCTGGACAATTTTCCAATTTTAACCTGCTTTTTTTAAAAAAGCTTTTCCTGAGTGAATGGGTGCAATCCTGCCTTTTTGGAAAATACACCAATGAAACATTAAAAAGCATCATTTTCTAGAACTAATTAATTTCCTTAAATATATATTCCTGTCATATTTGTGTTAATTCTGCAGAGTACTAGCCCACAAACTATCTAGAAGATCCCAAAGGGACTCAGTTCAGTTCAGTCGCTCAGTCGTGTCCGACTCTGCGACCCCATGAATTGCAGCACGCCAGGCCTCCCTGTCCATCACCAACTCCCGGAGCTCACCCAGACCCACGCCCATGGAGTCAGTGACGCCATCCAGCCATCTCATCTTCGGTCGTCCCCTTCTCCTCCTGCCCTCAAAGGGACTATTACTTCCTAAAAACTTAAACCCATACCCTCCATCCATTCCTTATCAATCCACTACGTGATTTCTATCCCTCCATCAAGAACATTCAAAAAGCTAACTAAACTGCCACCAGACATCTGCATTAAGTAGTATAACCTACAGGACAGTAGGCATTTCTCATATAGTTATCAGAGTAAAGCCTCGTCAATTATTTACAATACATTTCCTATACCCAAGGCGCCATGCTAAATCATATTCAATGTTTGTGGAGTAGTTTAATAGTTAATTATTACCTAAGAGCAAGTCTCACAATTGACATTTGTGAAGTATGAGATGTCAAAAGCTGCATTTTTAAGTATGATGCACAAAACATACTGTTAATTGCTAAAATTTATTTGGCCTAAGAGACCTATTTTCTCCTCACTGCATTGGCTACACATTAACTGGAGAATGGGAATCTTTTCTTTTTGCTGTGTTTTCAACGTATACCCTGTGACAAGAAAAAGATGACAAAGAATGAAGAGAAAAGAGAGTTTAGTGAGGGTGTAGAAATAGGGTAAAGAGAAAAATGAGGATGGGTAGGGAGTAACGAGAGGGTTTGTTGATTGAGATTCTGGAGGAGGAAAGGAAGGATATATTGGTTCTGTTTTGCATCTGTTTATTTTGAGCATGTAGGTGAGTGCTTAAATGTACACAGAAAACCAAAATCAGGGAGGAGAATGCAGCAGAGACAAGGAGTTTTGAAGGGATGTTCTAGACAGGTGTTTGCTTCAGGATAGCTGTTTTATTTTTTCAGTAAGGACGTTTATACAGCAAGAAATATCTGGGTAAGAAGCATGGATTAATGACAAATGGTGATGTGAAATACTGACCTGTTTGTTATGAAAGAGCCATGTAAACATCAACCTGGATATTTGTAGAATCATGGCAGTCTAAACCTCAAAAAGTTATTGCTTTCTCTCCTGGAAACAGTACACATCAATACAAGTATGAATATCTAGAAAAGCTCCAGAAGGGTCTCCGAAATGACTTGAGGACTGATGACTTACTGAATGGGGTAAAACACGTTGGAAGGAAGACTGAACAGGAACACGATTAGCTTTTATGAAACTATGAAGTTTATGTACTGTGTAATCAGGAATGATTCACCAGATTTTCCACCACTAAAACTAGAAGGGAGAAGGAGCTTTTGAACTTTGAAAGGAGTAATTTTAGAACATGTAAAAGGGGATTCTACTTTTAGTCTCCAAGCTATAAATTCATCATACCAAGAAGCACTAGAGACATGAACAAAATAAATGCTACCGCAACGTAGGTAACTGCATGGATAAAGAATTCATAATGAGTTGTTAAAGGAAGCAAGAGCTGCTTAGGATGTGTCTATAATTTTGTAAAGATGATGTATTGAAGACTATTTTTATCCTTCTATAAAAACAGTCCTTGGTTTGTCTCAGGGCTGTCTTCTGATTAAGCCAAACTGATCCAACCTATTGTACTATCCAGTACCTAGCACAGTGCCTGGTAGGAAGTAGGCTGTTAGTCTTTGCTTGCTTTGTCGATTCTCTTTTGTACATCAGAGAGGTATGGCCTTCAGAAAGGCCACGTTGTTACCTAGTATCCTAATATTTAATTTGGATGAGGAAGTCATTTGAGCAATGCAGATAATTGTCATTAATAAATAAACAAATGGAATGAATTGTTATTTAGCAGTGGGATGTGAATGATAGGATGGGAGACTGGCTTAAGATTCCCGAGTTCCACTGTGGTTTCTGTAACTGTTCAAGGAGTGGTCCATTCCCTTTGATAAGTAAAATGACACTGATACACAAGGATGGGCCAAGACGGACAGATGCTTTAATGGGACAACTTTGTATTGCTTCAAACACATATAGTTAAATATGTGCTTAATATTTATTTAAAGACAGCTTCACAACCACAAGTGAAAGAGGATAGATTCTGTCTCTCCTCTGTTGGCTTGAGCCATTTAATTCTTACCCAAACTTGTACCTCTGCTCAGCAGAAGAAGACCTCTACAGCTGACCACATCCCACCCGACTCTAAAGGCAGGTGAGTGAAATACCGTTGTCACTTGCGTAATTCCCTTGAGAGTCTCCCAACCCAAGCAGCTTCCTGAGAGGTTCCAAGTAAGCGTAATTATTTCTGTTTTATTCCATTTCAGTATACAGATTGATTGAGTATACAGACTGAGTGTACATTTCATTTATAGAATGAGGCCTGGAGTTCTACCCTTAATTCAACTCTTAAGATAAAACAAAAAGAAGAGAGACAAAAGATATCCACTAAATCTAAGCTTTTTACTAAAATGACTTGCAGGAGAAGGCAATGGCACCCCACTCCAGTACTCTTGCCTGGAAAATCCCATGGACGGAGGAGCCTGGTGGGCTGCAGTCCATGGGGTCGCAAAGAGTCAGACACGACTGAGCGACTTCACTTTCACTTTTCACTGTCATGCATTGGAGAAGGAAATGGCAACCCACTCCGTGTTCTTGGCTGGAGAATCCCAGGGATGGGGGAGCCTGGTGGGCTGCTGTCTGTGGGGTCACACAGAGTCGGACACGACTGAAGTGACTTAGCAGCAGCAGCAGCAGCAGCAATAGATGATCACAAGATGGGCATTCTATGAGGGATTTCTGTGTTATTTCTGTATCTACACAAATTCGTCCACTGTGGGCAGACAGAGAGCATGCTTAGTCAATGGAGATGGAAACAGTGCATGCTTGATAAAAGCAGGTAATACTGGGACTTCCTTGGTGGTCCAGTGGTTACGAATCCACCTGTCAATGCAGGAGACACAGGTACGACACCTGATCCAGGAAGATCCCACAAGCTGCAGGGCAAGGAAGCCTAAATGCTGCAACTACTAAAGCTCGCACTCTAGAGCCCATGCTCTGCAACGAGAGAAGCCACCACAACGAGAAGCCCGTGCACGGTAACTAGAGAAAGCCTGAGTGCAGCAACCAAGACCCAGCGCAGCCAAATATAAAATTAGTTACATTTTAAAAATGATTGAGAAAAAAGAAAAGGATTGACAGTGGGTCACTCTCAGTCTCCTCTTTCTTTGGCCCATGAAGCCAGCTTAATGATCACCATACTTTATTCCCACATTGACTCATGGCAAGAATCCATTTTCAAGTTTGTGAGAGAAAGCAGAATCCTTGAAAGAAGGCTACTCATTTACGCTAGCCAACAACTCAGGAATTTCAGGGTTATTTTTAACCTATTCTATTTTTTTAGAAAAACTCAATATGCATTGTATTAGACTGATCCATATGAAGTAGCCTATTTTCAACCATTTTTGACCTGCAAAGAGGCTAATCATAGTGAAAACTGCATCGTTTTCTTGGTAGAAAGAACATGGAGACCAGTTTCTGGAATTTGGAATTCAAGTCTCTGTACTGTGACTATGTCGAGGAGCCAGCTAACCTCCTCCAGGTCACATGTGCTCATTCAATGAAGACCGAGCTTATAGTCTATGTGAGACTCTCCAGAGAACACAAGATGTTGACACACAATTTCTGTCTTTTTGGACACCCAGTTTACTTGGGGAGAAAAAAATTCACCTGCAAAAAAAGCTATAATCCAAGGCAGTATATGATGGCTTTGTACACCTTTTTTTTATTAACTCTGTCCCAAGTAAGAAAAACTACTATTGCTGCTATAATCAGAAGAGCAATATAGGTGAGAAGACAGTTAAGCTTGGGCTTAAGGGACAGTTAAATTTCACTAAGCAGAGAAATGAGGGAGGGCTGTTCAAGCAAGTGAGGACAGGAGCAAAGGTGCAGAGGCTGAAATACGGTGCTATTTTTGTGTGACTGGACAGATGGTTTCTGTGGGCAGGCTAGGAGATAAGACTACAGACCTGTTTCTACCGTGGTATGTAGGGACAAGTTTTTATTTCAATCGCTACAGTGAATGAATGAAAAGGGCTTCCCGGGTGGCTCCGCGGTAAAGAATCTGACTGCAGTGCAGGAGCCTCAGGAGATGAGGGTTCAATCTCTGGGTAAGGAAGATCCCCTGGGGGAGGGCGTGGCAACCCACTCCAGTATTCTTGCCTGGAGAATCCCCTAGACAGATGAGCCTGGCATGCTACAGTCCATAGGGTTGCAAAGAGTCGGACACAAATGAAGTGACTCATGCATGAATGAAATAAGCAAGACTGGTAAAAAGAACCCCAGAATGGAAATCAGGAGACCAGACATCAGCTTTGTCACCAATTACCTAGACTCCCTCAAACAAGTCACTGTGGAGCTGAATTGTCCTCAGCTGTCAAACAGAGGTATTCTGACTCATCTCTACATGCTCCTTAGAGTTACAAGGACAAAATGAACAATCAGAGGGAAAACTCTCGAAAAAGGAAACTATGCTTTTCCCCCTAACATGAATTGCTATGGACTAGAGTCAATTTAGATACTCTTGGTAACAGCAAACTTGTGACCTTTTTCTTAAAGTACTTACTACATGATAATCTCATTTCTCAGTTACAAGTGGAAGAAGCTGGAGGGGAAAACTCAGAATTATGATCATTGGGTCAGCCAAGAATGCAACAAAATCTCGGATGAAGGCGTGGACAGAGATGGTATGGAAATATTAAATGAAAGCCTCAATATCAAATCATAGGTTCATCACAGTACCTGGAGAGAAGTGAGGAGAGGAAGCCTCCTGGAAGCAGCAGATCAGATGGAAGAATTCACTGAGCCCCAGGATTATAGACTACATAAACCTCTGGCACCCTTCCAGTTCCACACCGTGCCCTTCCTCCTGCAGCACACGACCCAAGCACAGGTTACTGATGCGGAGCAGGAAGAAGCATTGTTGTCCTTGCCAGTGACTTACCTGGAGCCAATCTCCTTTGGCAGCCAGCCACCAGGGCAGAATGGGCGTTCCTCCATTACAGCTTCTTAAATGAGTCTTGCTCGTTTCAGCCAACTTTCCTTGGCTCATGGTTCCAGGATGGACTCTACCAGGTCAGAGTCTAAAAACAGCTCTGCATTTCCCAGATGAGACTTGGCTTGACAGCTTCTTCTCTGTGGACTCAGATCAGGTCAGATGCCCACAGAGGCACCCCCTATGCAGATCCCAAGAAATGTGGCTGCTCCTGGTGTTTACACTCTGTGGGTATGAGAAGGCTATAGGCAGACAGACCCATCCATGTGGTGCCATCACCAAAGCCACAGGGAGGAGCAGCCATCTTCTGGGGTGTTTTCCTTGGCACTTCTTGACCAAAGTCATTGCCATCTGTCAGGTCAGTGACTAGATGAACTCATTTCCTCTGGTGGGATGAGTTATCCTAGAAAATCTAGAAGAAACTCCTATGGAATAGAGACTTAAGGACTCCAGTTCATCAGGGACTAGCTCCCCACGCATCTCCTTCCTGAGCAAGCACCAGAGCTTCGGCCTCAAGTAGAGCTCGTGGCAACTCCAGGAGGAAAAATGAAGATGGGATGGCCATGGAGTTTGGGCTGGGTAGCAGTGCCCTTCACCTGTTGTTTCTGTTCCCTAGGCAACCCGATTTGGGGCCAGGCTCAGGTTTTACTGACTGGGAGAATCCAGGCTCCCTCATCAACTTACTGTGGAGAAGCAGGAGTTACAAAGGCAGATATCCAACCACAGCAGGAAAGGATGTAACTTCATGCAGAAGAGTAATGCTGGTAGGCAAGTGTGAACAAGACAAGCACTAATGTTGCTGTGTGTAAAGAATTAGAGCAACACTTATCTGATCCCCTTGAGAAAATTTCTCTTAAAATTCAAGTGAGCAAGAAAGATCCAGTCCATGGACGTTCTCTACTATGTAAGTCTCCTGGTCTGGGAAACCATATCAAAACACTCCCATTTAAATCTGGAGGTGAAAATAGCGTGCCTGTCACTGACATCAATATTATTTCAGAAGGACTGGATGATGCTCATGACGTGTTTTATTGTTATGGCATTTGAGAATCTGTCAATGTTCTGGGATCATAAAAGGAAGATAAAGGTTAGTCCTGAGGTTACGACTCCACGAAGACGAGCACAGAGCCTGACGGTGAGCTATTAACAGGACTGGCATTTCACAGCAGAGCTGCCATGAGTGAGATCAGAGTTCATTAATAACACCTTGGCACACAACGGGAGCTGTTTGCCCTGTCAAGACAGGCGAGGGTCTGGGCCTCAGAGCTGGAGATTTTCATGCTGAGGCATCCGTGAGGACCAGGGTCAAGTGAGGTCTCTAAATAATGGAGATAGCAATCCTCTTGACTGATTCCTAAGGACAAAGCATGAATAAGAGTTTCGTTCCGTTCAGTCGCTCAGTCGTGTCCGACTCTTTGCAACCCCATGAATCGCAGCACGCCAGGCCTCCCTGTCCATCACCAACTCCCGGAGTTCACTCAGACTCACGTCCATCGAGTCCGTGATGCCATCCAGCCATCTCATCCTCTGTCATCCCCTTCTCCTCTTGCCCCCAGTCCCTCCCAGCATCAGGGTCTTTTCCAATGAGTCAACTCTTCGCATGAGGTGGCCAAAGTACTGGAGCTTCAGTTTTTAGCATCATTCCTTCCAAAGAAATCCCAGGGTTGATCTCCTTCAGAATGGACTAGTTGGATCTCCTTGCAGTCCAAGGAACTCTTAAGAGTCTTCTCCAACACCACAGTTCTAAAGCATGANTCTATTTCCCATAAAGTGATGGGACCAGATGCCATGATCTTAGTGTTTTGAATGTTGAATTTTAAGCCAACTTTTTCACTCTCTTTCACTTTCATCAAGAGGCTCTTCTCTTCCTCTTAACTTTCTGCCCCAAGGGTGGTATCATATGTATATCTGAGGTTATTGGTATTTTTCCCGGCAGTCTTGATTCCAGCTTGTGTTTCTTCCAGCCAAGCATTTCTCATGATGTACTCTGCATAGAAGTTAAATAAGCAGGGTGACAATATACAGCCTTGACGTACTCCTTCCCCAGTTTGTAACCAATCTGTTGTTTCATGTCCAGTTCTAACTGTTGCTTCTTGACCTGCATATAGACTTCTCAGGAGGCAGGTCAGGTGGTATGGTATTCCCATCTCTTGAAGAATTTTCCACAGTTGGTTGTGATATATGCAGTCAAACGCTTTGGCATAATCAATAAAGCAGAAGTAGATGTTTT
Organism: Aepyceros melampus; assembly: GCA_006408695.1. Classification (NCBI taxonomy): domain Eukaryota; kingdom Metazoa; phylum Chordata; class Mammalia; order Artiodactyla; family Bovidae; genus Aepyceros; species Aepyceros melampus. Next base: position 30,340 of record SJXQ01011378.1, read on the forward strand.
TCTGGAATTCTCTTGCTTTTTTCAGTGATCCAGTTGATGTTGGCAATTAGATCTCTGGTTCCTCTGTCTTTCCTAAATCCAGCTTGAATATCTGGAAGTTCATGGTTCATGTACTGTTGAAACCTGACTTGGAGAATTTTGAGCATTACTTTCTGGAATGTGAGATGACTGCAATTGTGCAGTAGTTTGAACATTCTTTGGCATTGCTCTTCTATGGGATTGGAATGAAAATTGACTTTTTCCAATCCTGTGGCCACTGCCAAGTTTTCCAAATTTGCTGGCATATTGAGTGCAGCACTTTCACAGCATCATATTTTAGGATTTGAAATAGCTCAACTGGATATTGCTGAAGCCTGGCTTGGAGAATTTTGAACATTACTTTACTAGTGTGTGCTGCTGCTGCAGCTAAGTCACTTCAGTTGTGTCTGACTCTGTTCGACCCCAGAGACGGCAGCCCACCAGGCTCCCCCGTCCCTGGGATTCTCCAGGCCAGAACACTGGAGTGGGTTGCCATTTCCTTCTCCAATGCATGAAAGTGAAAAGTGAAAGTGAAGTCGCTCAGTCATGTCCGACTCTTAGCGACCCCATGGACTGCAGCCTACCAGGCTCCTTCGTCCGTGGGATTTTCCAGGCAAGTGTGAGATGAGTGCAATTGTGCGGTAGTTTGAGCATTCTTTGGCATTGCCTTTCTTTGGGATTGGAATGAAAACTGACCTTTTCCAGTCCTGTGGCCACTGCTGAGTTTTCTAAATTTGCTGGCATATTGAGTGCAGCATTTTCACAGCATCATCTTTCAGGATTTGAAACAGCTCAACTGGAATTCCATCACCTCCACTAGCTTTGTTTGTAGTGATGCTTTCTAAGGCCCACTTGACTTCACATTCCAGGATGTCTGGCTCTAGGTGAGTGATCACACCATTGTGATTATCTTGGTCATGAAGATCTTTTTTGTACAGTTCTTCTGTGTATTCTTGCCACTTCCTCTTAATATCTTCTGCTTCTGTTAGGTCCCTACCATTTCTGTCCTTTTTCGAGCCCATCTTTGCATGAAATGTTCCCTTAGTATCTCTAACTTTCTTGAAGAGATCTCTAGTCTTTCCCATTCTGTTGTTTTCCTCTATTTCTTTGCATTGATCGCTGAAGAAGGCTTTCTTATCTCTTCTTGCTATTCTGTGGAACTCTGCATTCAGATGCTTATATCTTTCCTTTTCTCCTTTGCTTTTTTAAATATGAAGAAAAAATAATTGGGTGACCAGACAAAAGAATCAAGTCACTTATAAGGAGGAAAGGGTGTATTAGTCTCAGAATTTTCCACAGGTACTTTCAAGGTTGGAAGACTGTAGACAGGTCTGTGCAAACTAGAGGAAATAAAATATGTCTGAACTTTTCAACAGTCAGACTAGTTTTCAAAAACAAACAGCTTTGAAAATGTGACATTAGGGAGGACTGTTTCTCTTCTTTACAAGGAAACTATTGGGGTCACTTCTCAGCCTAGAGATGATAAACATCATTTGTGCTAGCACTGAATAGATTTAACAGAAGAACTAAGACTAAAGCAATGTTTTAGAGATTAAGGATTAGGAAGGCAAAGCTATTTAAGCATCAAATGGTCCAACAATGTAGAAAAGATACAACTAGCATAAAATAACAGGAAGAAGGGGAAAAAAGTTGGGAAGTAGACTTAACTTGCTGGTTGCCTTATTTGCAGTAGTTTGGGGTTAAAGAACATTATCTGAAGTCGATATATCATGCTACAGACAATTAAGTGTATCTAACGAAGCAAAGGTAAATATTAAGTAACTTGATTTTATTTAAATAACGTTTATGTTAAAGAGGAAATACAATCCTAAATTACAGAGAAAAAGAAAACAACATAATGAAAATGCCGCAAATCAGAAGCTTTAAGAGGCCACTAAAATGCTCAGAGAAAGATGAATTACCTTAAATCTTAACATTAATCAAAAATAATTTTAAAAATTTAACTCAAAATGTTGGGAAAGAGGCAACGAAACAGAAGAACTGTTTAAAAGCAAATGCTAAATTTATTAATAAGAAAGTCAAAACAGCAGAACCACAAAGTAAGTCCAAAAGATGGGTTTCAAGAGAAAAAGAAGAAAATGGCCAACCCACTCCAGTATTCTTCCTGGGGAGATCCCACCGAGAGAGGAGCTGGAGGGCCACAGTCCACGGGGTCGCAAAGAGTCAGACACGACCAAGCACACGTGGATGTAAAAGAAAAGGAAGTCAAGAAAGATATAAGCCAACGGCCAATCTAATCAAGAACAGTTAGAGAATGTGTCAATAAGAAGTAATAAGCAGGGTGGGGGGAGGTAGAGAGTGACAGAACACAGAAGGAATGAAAAGAAACATAGGACATGACTTTGCTCAACTGTATGCAGATAAATTTGAATAAATTGAAAAAATTCTAGGAAAATGCAATTTGTCAAAACTGACCCCAGAGGAGACAGAAAATCTTAAAAGACTTGATACCTATGGGAGAAATATAAAAGGCAATCAAAGAGCTCCTCTCCCTGCAAAAAAAGAAAATCACTAGGCCCAGACACGAGACTCACTAATCCAGAGCTTAGGGTGAAAGTACGGGAAACATCTAAATTTTTCTCTCTGGAGAAAGTATAACATTATATCAAAACACAAAAACTGTAGAGAAAGTAAACAACAGACTACTATCACTCATTAAAGCATAAACCTTAAATAAAATATTAGCAAACTAAATCCAGAAGCATATTAAAGGAATGATGCATCATTATCAAATGTGCTTTATTTCAGAACGTAAAGACTATTTAAGGATTCTATTAATTTATCATATTAAAGATCACAGAAAAATATAGATGATTATTTCCAAAGAGGCTAATAAGACATTGGATAATATTCAACACATTACTACTAAAAGCAAGAAAGAGTGGGATCTGTCTTTTATAAGTTAAAATATATCTGTCTCAATACAACAGTCTGTGGAACATATCACAAAGTATTCCCACTAAAGTTTGATTTATCACTATTATCATCGCTGTTATTTAACTTTATACTACAAATAATAGCCGCATTCTACGACACCAGAGAAAGAAATGAGAAGTGAAAAATCAGAGGAGAAGACAAAACGGCCACTTTGGGGAGGATACATACTTTATACCTGGAAAACGTTAAAGAATCAACTGAATAAGCAAAAGATTGAACGAAGCAGTGCAGTTGAAAATAAGCAGACCGACTTCAGTAGTGTACCCACGGTCTGCATGAAGGAGACTCCAGAACACAGGCTGAGCTCTTGGCTCACAGCGAGCGCAAGCTAACTTTAGATGGCTTACGCATCTTATTGGAAAGGTATGAGGTCGTTTTTAGAATGGAAGAAGCCAGCAACCAGCATGAAGACCCAGACCTCAGAAAGCAGGCAGGAATCAGGGAAACTCTCCCCAGAGATGGTGTAAGCTAAGGACACCTCTCCAGGAAGAAGCATCGCCTCGCATTTTCAGTTCTTCCAACTTTCAGTCAAGCTCAAATTCTCAGCAGAGCCCAGCCAGCCTGACTTGGCTCCCAGGCTCAGTTCTTAGCAGGTGGGAAGGACCTCGTGGTGGTCCTACTCGACCTAGAGTGTTTGTACTGGCAATGCTACATCCAGAGAAAATCTGAGCCCAGACACCAGACAAGCAGAAACACTGACCATCGTTAAACGAGTCCCTCCAACCAGGAAGAGATGTCTCTCTATTGCCTTCCGTCTTTGACATTCCTGAATGGTTTCTTTCACAGACATCCTGCAGATTTCTTATTAAATTTGCTTCAAGGAGTTGCATGGTTTTGTCCGTAATTTCTTATAATTCTGAATGTGATCTTTTAAAAACTGGAATTTCCAACTGACTGTGGCTAGGATCTAGCACAGACTAGTAAATATTTTAATTCATTTGACAGATGAGACCAAGTTGAAGGTAGCTTGACCATTTTAAAATACCAACTAGGAAAAATTGAGACGCACATCATTTTGGTGTTTCTGCCCAGGCTGGAAACACACGTTAAGTTCCAAGGAAAAGGAGAAGTTCAACAAGTGTGAGAAGAAAGCTATAGGAAGCCCAGGTTGAAAATGTAATGAAAGAGAAATTTAACAGTGATTTAAATCTAATTTCCTGCTTTTTAAGGAGGTGTGGATAAAAATAAAACACAAACGAGTGTTACATAAAAGCAGGCAAAACCATAACCTTGAAAATTTAGAATGAAGTTTGGCAAATCTGATGTTATAGCTGATAGAACCATAAAACAATTTAAAACAAAAGCACAGAAATACGAACAGCAAATTGAACTAATATTTTCTTATGAAGTAAACGAAGCAGGTATTTCTACTGTACCAATATATGAGGTCATAAATTTTGTCAAGTTAGATAAAAGATTCTGATTATTGAGATTTTGAATGCAAATTATTTGAATGAAAGATTACCATCTACAATATTCCCATATTTTCAAAGTATGCAATTTACTTTTGCTTTTCCATTAAATTTTATTCATTTGCAATTAACATGCTATATTTTCTTATAAATCAACTAAATTTCTTATCTTTTAAAATTAATTTAAATGAATATTTTCCAAAGTAGCATATCAAAAATACCAACTTGTCTGCTAGTTATAAACACTTAAGAGGAAAGGTAATGTACACGAGTGCTTCCCAGGTGGCTCAGTGGTAAAGAATCTGCCTGCCAACGCAGGAGCCCCAAGTTTGATACCTGGGTTGGGAAGATCCCCTGGAGAAAAGAATGGCAACCCATTTCAGTATTCTTGCTTGAAGAATCCCATGGACAGAGGAGGCTGGTGGGCTAGTCTATGGGGTCACAAAGAGTCGGGCATGTGCTTAGTCACTTCAGTCGTGTCCGACTCTCTGCGACCTTATGGACCATGGACTGCCAGGCTCCTCTGTCCATGGGATTCTCCAGGCAGGAATACTGGAGTGGGTTGCCATTCTCTTCTCCAAATCTGACCTGAGACAAGCCAAAATGACACCACAAGAAGGACGCTGGATTAAGTGACTAAATGAAAAAACAAAGCAACATATATGAATGTTAGCTTCCTCTCCAACACCTGCTTACCCTGGTGAAGTACCAGAAAGTCAGCAGTGAGAAGAGAGAGACAAGACTACGCTAATTTGGAATCAGTAGTAATATATTAAGAACTACGTTGAGCTTTGCTTGCTCAGCAAGTCTTTACTCACAAATGGGGTTAACAGTTTAAGTGTGACTGGGATTTGCAGGGTACTTTCTAAGAATAAACTATTTTTAAACCATAATAGTTTAGATCTGCACATATAAGTATAGTCGATATGCAAAAATATACATTTAATAGAACTTTTAAAGCAGGTTCTCTGTAATATTTCCTTTATAAAATCTGAATTAGATACTTCAAGGAACAAGCTACTGTTCAAACGCCAATGATCTAAGCTTTGCTCTAACTGGAAACAGCTTATTGTAGAACGGGTGTGAAATATGACGACCCCATTGGATATATAAGGCCTGAAAAATACTTTCAGAAGTCAGGACTTCAAAGCAGAATACCTTTTGTTCTCATACGTTGGCATACAGTAGGCATTGACGATTATTTGGTAAATAAGCGAACCAAGATAAACCCTTCAGTTACAGAAGGCCGGGACGGCCCCACTAGTGGGTGTGCAGGACGTTCAGCAAGCAGAAATGCTCCATTCCGGGCGGTACCGAGAGTGAAGCCAACAGCTTGTGGGAGGATGTGGTGGCCACTTTATCCCTGTGGTCACAGGGATAAAGCATGGTGATCTCCAGGCTGAAGACTTCTGCCAACCGTGCCGCACCAGGAGGGGAAAAGCCTCTGGAAGTGTAGCTCCCGGAGGACTCCCCTCGCGGGGACCCATCCGCAGGGCTCGCTGCCTCTGCAAGCTTCCAGCCCGGCCACGGATGCCCCTGGGGCTTCAGTACTCTCGGGCTTTCTGGATGCCTGGTTCTCAGATGATCTGACCCTGGGCACGCGGCCTTCCCTGTCCCAGGCGTTTTCTGTTCGGGTTACTCAGCCCTGGGTGCAGGGTGAACTGTAACTGAGGGCAGGGAGCAGCGGTGTGCTGATAGAATGGTCCGGCCTGGAGAACGGGGAACTCCCCCAGCTGCGTGGCTCCCGGGCGCGGCTGCAGCCCGAGCGTGGACCCCGGCCTGGAAGTCACGGGGCCTGGGCGAGCCCAGCGGCACAGCAGCCGTCAGTCCACGCCGCTGCTCTGAGAACTGAGAGGCAGGGCAAGGCAGCCCCCAGCAGACTGCTTGCACAGAGCAAATGAGTAATCTGCGTTAAGGAAAAGGAAGGTCAGGGGAGCACGTGAGCGTGCAGAGGGCGCAGAAGCCTCTTTCAGCTCGGATGGCCGTTCGGCAGCGGCCCGGCCTGCCCGGCAGGCCTCTGACCTCGCCCCCAGCCGCTCTGACGTCTCCCAGGCAACCGGCCGGCTGGCTTCCCTAGAGTTGCGGCCGCGCGTCCACCACCCTGACCAGGAAACGCAGATTCGCAGCAGACAAGTTGCTCAACAGCCTCGAGCTGAACAAGATGCCAAAACACTAAATGACCCCATGTTACGCACCCCCTCATGTTTCACAAATTCCTAACCTATGTTGCGTTTCCTCTTTATAAGCTATCTACCAGTATTAATTTTACTTGTAATCTTTGAGATCTAAATCGTTTCTGATTTTATAATATATGCATTTTTTTACCCTTCTGAAAGAGTCGTTTGAACTTATTCCCGTTTTCCATTCATAAGCCTAATAATGGATATTCCTAGCCATGTTGATAGCCTAGGTAAAAAGAAGTCACCAATATGAGATATGTAAGAAGTTATGCTAGCTTTAATCAAAGAAAACTGCTAATTCAATTAAATACAAATGACTTTATAGGAATGGGCCTGTTACTATTTTTTTCATGAAAAGATAATTGGAAAGTGATGACAGGATGATTTTAATGTTAAATAGAGACACACCAAATCCATTTCAATTTATGGATCAAATTATTTGCAGAAGTGAACTGTAGAGTAGTCAAAATATTATGATATTAATGTTTGACTTAGAAACAAGAAACTTTCTATTATGGTAAATGCTAAATATAACAATGTAGGTTTGTTTTCTTTTAATCACTAACCTAAAATCTTGATGGAGTTAACCTCAATCACCAACCTATCAACCAGCTACTTAGAAAATCAGTTGCTGTTTTATGGGAAAGTAGAAAAGTTTTCATGGGGCTTCCCCAGTGGCTCAGTGGTGAAGAATCCACCTGCAATGCAGAGGTGCAGGTTCCATCCCTGGGTCGGGAAGACCCCCTGGAGGAGGGCATGGCAGCCTACTCCAGTCTCCTTGCCTGGAGAATCCCATGGACGGAGGAGCCTGGCGGGCTACAGCCCATAAGGTCACAAAGAGTCGGACACAACTGGTGACTGAGCATAAAGGAAAGTTTTCACTGCTTAAAAAATATAAGGAATTAACTTCATTTAGTCTATACCTAGAATGGAAATATTTAGAATTTCATGCAACTGGTTAGGCTAATAACAATAACGATACCAATGTTAACAGCTAATGTCGTGTGCTGCTCAGACCTCATGGTCAAGCCTGAAGTTTCTATTTACTACCTCATTGAATCTTCACGACGATCTTATGAGGTAGAAGTGATGTTATCACTTTCCTTTCACTCTGTGCTTGGAGACTCTCTTGTCCTCCTTGGCTTCACTGGGGAGAGAAGCTTCTGTGGCCCGTGCCCGCCCTCACCGCCTGGTGGAAAGAAAGCCTTTGCATCCCTGAGAGGGCTCCCAGGCAACACCTGGAACCATCAGCCTGGGGCTTCCCTTATCCAGGGAAAGGGACAGAGACCAGCTGGATCTGTGAGTAGCCGAGGCAGCCTCCCCAGGGCCAAGACCGACCCCCAGCAGCTTCCTCACAAGCGTCCCAGGATCCTGGTGTCTCTGTCTTTAGCCAGGAAATCACCTCCTACAGACCTCATTACAGTCTATCCATTCACTCGGTGTCTGCGTGAGTTCAGTCACTCACTCACTCACTCACTCATTCATCCAGCAAGCATTTATTGGGAGCCTGCTATTTGTGCTGAAGACACACAGGCAAATACGGCGGAGCACTGGCCCTCTAGGAACTTTCAGTGTAAAAGGAAATCACCGATAATTAGCCTGAGTGCGTGTCCTCAGTCACTAAGTCCTCAGTCAGTCGTGACTGACACTTTGCGACCCCATGGACTGTAGCCCTCCAGGCTCCTTTGCTCATGGGATTTTTCAGACAAGACTACTGGAATGGGGTTGCTATTCCTCCTCCAGGGGGATCTTCTAACCTCAGGGGTCGAACCCGCGTCTCCTGCATTGGCAGGCCGGTCTCTTTACTGCCGAGCCACTGGAAAGGCCTGATCACAGCAGACGTCACCATAAAACGGCACACTCATAGCTTTGGTTCTCTTCCTCAGCAGAGTTACTGTCCCAGGGCTGGGGGCTGTGGCCCCCGCTCCGAGACGCTCAGGGCTGCATCACCCCAGGCCTAGATTTCTTGCAAAAGAGACTGGTTTCCTAACCCCCTGCTCTTGCTGCTCCAACTCTTTCTTCACACAGACGCCAGATTCATTTTCGCAAATGCAGCTTCTCCCCTCGTCAACTGCATGCTTTCAGGAGCCAGGAGCCAACTGCCTGCCCCTCCAGCACCACTATCGCCTTCGGTCAACGGCAGTTCCTACCAACCTACTCTGCCGGCCGGTTGTCCAGCGTTCACCTTGAATGCGCCTTGCAAATCCCCGCAGCTTCCCTGACCTCAGATGCCCCTGTCTGTCAGCCAGATGAGCTCGTGTCCGGGGCCAGCTCAAGGCCTGCCCCAGGCAGCTTTCCCCCAGCCGCCCCAGGGACCTCTCTCTTGGCCTGAACGACCTCAGCTGACACCGACGGGGCCCAAGGCTCACGCGGCGGCCGGTTTCCTGTTTGCAGCTGGACCCAGCGGTGGAGCGCCGGGAGCACGGGGCTGGCACGGAGCAGCTGCCCAGTGAGTCTGGTGGCGCTCGCCTCTGCAGGGGCAGGAAGCTGGCCGAGGGCACGCTCTGTATGGAAGCCTGCCTCGTCTAAAGGCAGGAAAAGCACGCATCTTTGAGAGTCGTTTCCTCTCAGCAAAATCCTGGGCAGGGGGACTTTCAGAGGCCCAGGCTTCTGTAATTAGATCTCTGGTTTGAGTACCAAGCTGCATTCCCCTGTGATGGGAGTGTAGGAGTTGAGGTCTAGACATTTGGAGTCTGAATATCGCACCGTCTGAGACTGTGGATAACCTGGGACGAGCTGCTTAATTCCCTTGATGTCAGCTCCCTCGGCTATGAAAAGGAGCGGAGGGATACCTCCCAGGGGCTGGGAGACTGACTCAGATCGCTCCTTTACACAAGGAAAACACTTCTGAAAATCGCAAAATGTTGACATTAACAGAAACTCCACAATCACTTCTGTGTTAGGGTGACGAATGAAGTCACAACCCAGCTTTCTCTTCGTGTTGGTTTTTGCTTCCGAGGAATAAAAGCTTCTTTATTTACCCATGTGAGCAGTGCCCCTTATCTGGAAATATGTAAATCCATTTAAATTAATTTCCTGTAATACCACACAAAACAATGATCATATTAGTACCATTCGTAATGTGCTAATAATATTAACATAATTGCATTCAAATGAGAAAATTGCTAGGTAATAGGCTTTTCATAAATGGTTTCAGTGAGAATGTCATTTTTTAACCTTAACTCTGGCTCTTTAGTTCCAGATAGTGCCAGAAAAAACTGGGTGCTCAATGTGAGAAAGTTTCCCACAGGTGTGTGTGTGTGTGTGTGTGTGTGTGCGCGCGCGCGTGCGTGCCTGGTTAGGAGAAACTATCAAAGAGCTTTTGTCATCCAGATGAGAAGGGTTTGCGATGGTGACGCATTTTTGAGTCTAACAGAGCTCTCGCTTGAGCTTCCTCTTGCGTGGGCTTCTTTCCTGGTGTGTGGTGGGCAGCCTGGGCTGTCACGGGGACAGGCCCTTTCCCTGGAGGCAGCAGGCCTTCAAGGGCTGTTTGCAGGCCAAAGCGCCTCCCCTGGGGAGCAAGGGCAGTCCTCCCATTGGAGTCCGGTTGGCTGCCAGGCTGTTGCAAAATTCTCCCTGGGCTCCTTGGGGCCTTGGCACAACCGCTGTACCCATGCAAGTTGTGTCTGCAAGGCCTCAGACAGCCCCGAGGGGAGGCAAAATACCTGACTCCAGGAGTAAAGTCAAAAGCCAGGTGTCTGTTATACAGAGCAAAGTTTAAGTCAAAGGACAGAAATAAATCTCGTGTATTAATGCGTGTACAGGGAATCTAGAGAATGGGACTGATGATCCTATTTTCAGGGCAGGATTAGAGGCACAGACATAGAGAATGGACCTGCAGACACACTGGGGGAAGGAGAGGGTGGGATGAATTGAGAGAGTAGCATTGAAATGCATACATTCAGCTCAGTTCAGTCTCTCAGTCGTGTCCGACTCTCTGCAACCCCATGAACCGCAGCACGCCAGGCCTCCCTGTCCATCACCAACTCCTGGAGTTCACTCAAACTCATGTCCATTGAGTCAGTGATGCCATCCAACCATCTCATCCTCTGTCGTCCCCTTCTCCTCTTGCCTTCAATCTTTCCCAGCGTCAGGGTCTTTTCCAAGGAGTCAGCTCTTCGCATCAGGTGGCCAAAGTATTGGAGTTTCAGCTTCAGCATCAGTCCTTCCTTCCAATGATATTCAGGACTGATTTCCTTTAGGATTGGTAAAATCGATAGCTAGCAGGAAGCTGCTGTGTCACACGGGGAGTTCAACCTGGTGCTCTGTGACAACCTAGAGGCATGGGAGGAGGGAGGTGGGAGGAAGACTCAAGAAGGAGGGGATATCCAATGTATGTAGACACACATATATATGTATATACATATATATGTATATATGAATGTATACATTCATATATATATATACTGATGGCTGATTCACCTTGCTGTATGGCAGAAACCAAGACAACATTGTACATCAAATATCCTCCAATTAAAAAAAAAAAAGCCAGGCTTGGGTCTAGCATGGCAGTTTCTTTGTATTTCACAATTTGGGGCAAATTTATATATTTTGCAAGGTTGTAATTCCTTTCTCCCCTGAGAAAAGGTGGCGGAGATTGTTACAGTCACATGAACTATCAGGCAAATTTGTCATGAAAACCAGTAAAGAGTAGAATGTAACTGACATTCATGTAGCCCTATCTGGGTGACCTAATTGAGCCCTAGATTGTGTTCATGGACACGTGTCAATTTGTAATACATTATTAAACCAAAAAAAAAAAAAAAGAGAGAGAGAGAGAGAGAGACCACTGAGTAGTCAGAGAGATTCTCTTTGATCAGTCTGATCCTGCCAGATAATTACAAAGCCACCTTGAATTTACACCAAGATTTTCTTCCAACTGTGCTTAAAGCACTAATATATATATTACCCATCCCTGTTAGCCTTCCAGTGACCCCATGAACCATATAATTTCGGCCTCTTAAATAAGCTAATTGCACTTGAAAGTATTTTTAGCACTTCAGAACAGAAATGATATCCAGGGAAGAGTTACTTTCCCTTTCTTTTTCAGAGGTTCAGAATGAGGAATATTCAGTAACGTGACAGCGTACAAACAAAAGGCAAACAGCCAAACATCAGGGGCGAGGGCCATTCCCCCGCTGCTCCTCTTGGTCTATCTCCTTTCACACAGTTTAGAATTTATCTTAGAGTGTGTGGGATACATTCTGTACACTTGTGGTAACTTTTTTCTCCATTTTGGAAATATCCAATATGGACAATATTGAACTGAACGATAACAACAACAACAATACTGAACAGAGAAGCTGCTGATAGATTCAGGCTGAGCTAATTAGCCCTGGAACACTGTCCTTCGGAACTTGTAATTGCACATGGTTTATAGCTTTAAATCATTGTTGGTTCCTAATGTGTGCTCAGTTGCTCCGTCCTGTTTGACTCTTTGTGACTCCATGGACTGTAGCCTGCCAGGTTCCTCTGTCCGTATCTTTGCCTGGTTCAGGTGAGAATACTGGAGTGGGTGGCATTTCCTTCTCCAGGGGGATCTTCCCGACCCAGGGATCAAGCTCACATCTCCTGCCCTGGCAGGTGGATTCTTCACCACTGAGCCACTTGCACCCAGGTGGTAGATTCAAAGGAGGTAAGTAAATGAAGTATGGCCGCATGCTTATAAGAGTGCCTTGCACAGCACAGAGTATTAAGTCAGTTACCTAATGGGTTTGAGGGCTTGTTGATTCAGGAATTGAGAACGTTCTTCTGGGCCATACTGCTACCAGTGACAAGTGGAAGCAGGGAGGGTGGGTGTGTGGCAGGTGGCAGTGAGAGAGGCTGCCTGGCATGGTGGAGGGGAGGCCAAGGTGAGGGCAACAGCAGGCAGAGGGGGCAGCTCTGGGCAGAGGGGGTAGCTCCAGGCAGAGGGGCAGCTCCAGGCAGGGGGTCAGCTCTGGGCAGGGCGTCAGAGCTCCAGGCAGGGGGGCAGCTCCGGCAGAGGGGCACCTCCAGGCAGAGGGGGCAGCTTCAGGCAGGGGGTCAGCTCGGGGGACAGGGGGTAGCTCTGGGCAGAAAGAGAGGAGCGACAGGAAGGAGGAAGGAGGTTCTGATGGTGGGACCAAGGTTCTGGCGTCAGTGACCTCGTGGGAAGAGAATATGTTCACTGACTCTCAGTAGCTGCTTTTCAAAGGCTTAGAACTCTGCTCAGAAAGGTGAGGTCTCCATCCATACCGGTACTGCAAGGCTTTGCTAACAACACAGTGATCTACTTCAGTGAATAAAGAGATGGCATTTTACATATTAAAACAACAGCAGGAACAGCAAGATGAGGTTCCAGACTCCGTGTCTCTTTACCAACATCACCTGAGCCTCATTGGGAAGGAAGTTTGACAGGTGAATGTGCTTGTGACCCTGCGGGGTGTGACCACGAAACAGTTAAGTGGCAGTGACCTCCCGGAAGCCGCGTCTTGTAGCAAGTATTTTAAATTCAGCTGCAGGGGTGGGAGAGGAAGTTGGAGACAGAAAACAAACCTCAGAACTGTGCGGATGTAAATCAGGAGGAGGCTGCCTTCCAGTTCTCACCATCCCAGAAAGTGTTCTTTTCCCATTGCGATCCAGGGAAGACCACAGAATCCCACTCTTGGCCTCAGAAGGCATTTGCATAATACATTTACATTTGAAGGGAGACCAGATTGGCAACTCCCAAGGCTTCAGCGAGGCACGGTTTTCCATAATAGCAATTAGGAACAGAAATAGAATAACAATAGCCACAGAAATACAGTTGCCGAGCTGCGGGTAGAGGAAGCCAAAAAATCTCTGCATTTTAAAGATGGAACTTTGAATGATGGCGGAGTTAGAGACTAACTGGTTTGGGTTCTTTGTGAGCTGGCTTTGAAGCCTCGAGGGGACCAAACCTATTTGGACCGAGGCGAGAACTGCCTTGGGGCTCCCCGGGGCAGGAAACTAGAGGGCTGCCCAGTGGCAGGAGACCAGATGGAGTCCAGCCCTGGGCAGCACTGGCCAAGGGGTCCACCGAGGTCCTAGACGCTGCAGGAGGTGGAGTGCCACGGGGAACGCCACAGAAGACACCTCAAGAAACGGGGTGAGAGATGAGATGCAAAGGGGAGAGTGGAGAGAGATGGTGACCTCGGGGCATGCGGGATAAGTGAGTGGGCTCATTTGTTCAGAAACACAGCGGCGAGGCCCTCTTCCAGCTGGAAAACTGCTCTGTCCTCCAGGGATGGGACCTCAGCACGAACTTCAGAGATTCCTGGTTCTCCTTCCTCCCTACCTGTACTGCCCGCCTCCCATCCCTTAGCCCCTAAGAGCTGCAGCAGACAGGGGCGGGAGGCCACGGAAAGGTCTCACTTTGTGGATGGCCAACCATGTGGTCCGGCCTGGTAGGGAAAGACTGCACAGATGGGGACAAGATGGGGGAATTTGGATGGTGGGGGGACAGGGAGTGCTGCAGAGGAGAAGTCCTGACTGGCTCAGAGTGAGGCTGAGGGATGCCCAAATGACCAGAACCACATCAAACAGAGCCAGGAAGCAGGACGGTCATCTCAGACGGGCCTCCTGCAGGGACGTGGAGAGCGCGGTGGGTGCTGGACCCGGGACAGAGAGGAGGCTTGTGGACGAGACGCCAAAGTCAACGTGGGACGGTTGGCTGAGGTCACCGTGATCAGGAGGGCACCGGATGATACATCTAACAGGGGTGAACGTCAAAGGAGGTTTACCCAAAGGTGATGGGATGATGGCTGGGAAGCAACCTTGGGGAGCATGGAACTTTCAGAAGAGCCTTTTTCCAATCTCTCCCCAAAGAAGTTACTGCCCAGCCTTACTATAGAATAAGATGTTTAATGTCTGCTCCTGTTTAATGTCCTAAACGTTAAGTGAGCTGCTGGGTGGACAGTGAGTCAGTATGGGGCACTGGGTTTGGATCAGAACGCCTCAGTTCAGGTTCCGTCTTCACCTGTCTTGGTTGATTGGAGGACTCCATGCAAATTCTTAATCACTTTGAATAAGTCATTTGTAAAAACGGGCATGCTAACATTGCCCTGTGATACTCTACGAAGAGATGGCGTATAAACTGCAAGGTGCTATGCAGTCTGCAAATGGTTGTCATTAGTTTCTCGGAGACAAGAACTATTCTGTGCTACGCCACAGCATTAGGAGTTATTAGAGGCATTTCATAAATACATTTTTATGATAATGATGTTGATACAGAAAACTAATGCTTTTTCCAGAAGCGTTAATAAAAAAATATTGCTAGGCAGTTTTGCAAGATCCTGTCCCAAGGTGCCATAATTATCACAAATATTGTAATATGAGGCCAGCATATTGATTTTAATGAGGATGCCACCAAAATAAATCAGATCCCTAATTATAAAAAGAAAGGCGGAAACAAACACCGAAATCTTTCTTTAAGCCAACATAAAGGAGTCTTCTGGAAGCTATGTGACAGAGCGCAAGGAGGACTCGACATAAGAGAATTTGCCAGTACAGTACACAGCATCAATAGGTTAAATTAAAATGAATAACATGCCCACAAGACAGTTTAACGAGGTTCTTCAAAATAGTAAAATATTAGGAATAGAGGCTACTTCTTTACCATGATAAAGTTGTGGAAAATGAGAGCCCATATTGTGCTTAATGGATAGACAAATTAAATTCTGTTTAAAAATTGGAACAAGGATAGTTTCTTAATAGTGTTCTGAAAACTCTGGTTAATGCAGTGAGACATGAAAAAAATAAAGAGATATGATAATGGGAAGAGAGAAAAGATCATCATTTGCACTTAACAAAATGGAAACCAGAATATGCAGAGGAACCAGCAAAATAATTGTGTTTAATAAAATGATTCAATAAAATGCTGTATCTGAAATAAACATACTGAAATTAATAGCCTTGCTAATTATCAGCAGCTACCAGCCCAAACAATAAAAGCACAGGTCTTGACTGTGACATTAACTCCTTCCTCACAAGAAAGTCTTGGGGATAAACCTATCGAGGCATATGCTGTTGCTATAAAGAACATTAAAAGATAATAAAAGACAAATAAACTGACAGATGTTAAGAGTCCCTTGGACAGCAAGGGGATCAAACCAGTCCATCCTAAAGGTAATCAACCCTGAATATGTACTGGAAAGACTGCTGCTGAAGCTGGAGATCCAATATTTTGGCCACCTGAGGTAAAGAACCGATTCACTGGAAAGGACCCTGATGCTGCAGAAGATTGAAGGCAAAAGAGAAAGGGGTGACAGAGGATGAGATGGCTGCATGGCATCACCAACTCGAATGGACCTGAGTTTGAGCAAATTCTGGAAGATGGTGAAGGACAGGGAAGCCTGGTGTGCTCCAGTCTATGGGGTTGCAAAGAGTTGGACATGACTTAGCAATTGGCCAATACCACGGTCTATCTATTTCTCTCTATCCACCTACCTTCCTGAAGGAGAAGATAAAAATAATGTCTCGGGCAAATTAATAGGTGTATAAAATATCACTAGGAAAAGGAAGAAGAGAAGATTAGTTTTATCAGATGTTAATAGTTAGAAACATAGAGTCATCAAAACGGTTTGGCAGTGGTTAAAAAGATAGCAATTTAAAGCTGTGGAAATAAGGAATCAGAATCAGCCACCTATATAGAGGTGAACTCATGTTAGGTAACTCTTCCATCACTTCTAATCGTCTCCCTCCTGGATAACCAGGGTAGTCTCCTAGCTGGTCTCCACTTTTGCCCCGACCCTCTTACCCTTTCATGCCTATCAGATCTTTTCACTTTTGTATTCAAAGAGCCTCCCCAAGCGGGTTGAATTTTGTCTCCCCAGAAGGTATATCAAACTCCTGTGGAAACAGACGTAACTAAGGTAAAGACCTGGATACGGGGCTGCCCTGGATTGAAGGTGGCCCTGAATCCCAGGACCACTGTCCTCAGAGGAGACAGACGAGGAGCGGACGCAGACACCCAGGGAGAAGGCCACAGGAGGCTGGAGGCAGAGGCTGGCGGGCTGGGTGCCTGCCCACGAGCCCAGAGCCGGCGGAGGCTCAGGCCAGGCCCCCGCAGGGCGCAGAGAGAAGCCGCCTGGTGGGCAGCTCGGTTGCAGGCCCTTAGCCTCCACCACTGTGACAGGACCGGTCTCTGAGGATTCGGGCCCCCAAGGGGTGGTGATTTGCTACAACACCCCCGGAAAGGAATCCGCCGCCTCACTCCAGGTCAGTCCCCGTCCACGCCAGCTGCGCTTCTGGAACGGCCCACGTCTTCACCTCCGGCTCGTGCCCCGACTTCCGCTCAGCCCCGGCCCGGCGGGCGTGTGGCCCTGGTACCACCGCCGGCCCTTTGCACGCGCCCACCTGGACCACGGCTCCCGCACACACCCGGCAGCCCCTTTCGCCCTTCGTCGCGCTTCCACCTTGGTTAGGTCTTTCCTGATCATCTGGTTTTTGAATTGCACCTTACCACCCGGCTGCAATTCTCTCTTCCTCTCGTCTTATTTTGCTTCATAAAGTTTACTGCTATCTGAAAGATGACATAGCTTATTGACTTGTTGTTGTCCCCTCCAACTGAAGTTGCCCAGAGAGGCTGAGTCATTCACCACTGTATCTCTGGAATCCGGAACAGTGTCAGCAGGCATGTGTCTGCTCAGTGACCCAAGCAGCCTGGAGGGTGAGGAGGACTCCAGCTAGGGCACAGCGAGCACTCCCACACAGCGGGGGAGGAGTCCCCGGTGGCTGACGTTGAGATGCAGCACATTAGAGAAAAGTTAATGTGGCTACACATCTTCTCCTGTGTACTGAAAGAAAATTAAAGTCAAATACGTTTAAAAATTCATAAAAAAAACTAGCAGAATATAGAACAGTACATGAGCCCGTGGAGGGATTGTAGCTTTTCAAGAACTGAACCTACTGAGGAAGCCACAAGGCTAATTGTGATGGACTCAACTAATTAAGATTAAAACCTTTGTACAATCCCACCTCCTCGGCTCCCCTAGGAACTGGAGAGCGAGGAGGGACCGGCGTGGGGAGAGGGAACTGCTGAGACTGGAGATCTTCCCAGATGACCAGATTGCTCCCAGATCCCAGGTCTCTGCTTCCCTGGATGACCTTCCTTTGGCCCGACCTTCTGCCTTGGTGTCTGCTCCTCGGTTCCACGCTGTCTTCCTGCCAGGCCTCCTTCGGGCTGGAGGACCAGGTTAGGGGCCTCGAAGCAAACACCGAGTGACCTCGGCTCATGGGTCACGTCTTGAGCATGGAGGGCCACTGGGTGTGGGTCACCTGCCTGCCTGCTGGGACAGTCTGGGGGTAACCTTGGACCCAGCTGCCTTCCCCAGCGCTGAGATCCTAGCTCTCATCTCCGGAGTCTGCCCAGGCGATGATGACAAGGCCGCTTGTATAGCCTTTCTATGCTACTGGGAGGCAAAACTCCATTGCAGAGGAGAGGCGCTATTTTAGCTGGATGTTGCCAAGGCTGTGGTGTTCGTTCACATTCGGGCTTGTCGAGGCTTTAAGGCCACGTTAACCATTAACTCCTCAGTGCGACGGGTTTTTCCTTTTGGGCTACATAAACGCTGGGCTCTGACATGTCACGGAGAACCTGCTTCAGAGAGCCTGTGGTTTGCATAACTAAAGAGTCCATTAGAAAACAGAGGCATTAAGGTAACAATTCCAAATCCTGAAAGATGATGCTGTGAAAGTGGGAAAACTCAGTAGTGCCCACAGGACTGGAAAAGGTCAGTTTTCATTCCAATCCCAAAGAAAGGCAATGTCAAAGAATGCTCAAACTACCGCACAATTGCACTCATCTCACATGCTAGTAAAGTAATGCTCAAAATTCTCCAAGCCAGGCTTCAGTAATACGTGAACCATGAACTTCCTGATGTTCAAGCTGGTTTTAGAAAAATTTAGAGATCAAATTGCCAACATCCGTTGGATCATGGAAAAAGCAAGAGAGTTCCAGAAAAACATCTATTTCTGCTTCATTGACTATGCCAAAGCCTTTGACTGTGTGGATCACAATAAACTGTGGAAAATTCTGAAAGAGATGGGAATACCAGAAGAAGCAAATCCCAATACATAAGAATTTTTCAAATCTCTGCATAACATTTCCTAGCACCCCATTGGCCAAAGCAAGTCCCATAGGAAAATCTACATTCAAGGGTGGTGAAAAAATTCCACCTCTTTATAAAAGAAACTGCTAAATGTGGCCACTTGGTTTCCATCCACCACAGTCCATTCCCAATGCAAACTACACTGACCTCCCCATAATTTTCCCCAAATCTGATCCAATATGGTATCCTGTTCAAATGTGGATGAAATGCTCGAGTGTAGCATCGTCAGTGCACATTTTCTTCATTCAGAGACCTTTAAACTTATGAAAAGATAACTGCCTTTGAAACACCTAGCATGCAATGAAAAAACAGGGACAAAATAACCATAACAGGTATTCTCATTTAAAAGTGGAAGGAATACAACAACACATCAGCCACTTTTCCGTAGCAATTCTGAAATCCATCTAAGAATATATTGTCAGATTTCCCTCCTATGGGGAAAAGGAATGATCCCTGCCTAGAAGGCAACTCTTTTCCCAGGGAGTGGTTACTTTGTCCATTGTTTATGTCTCTTGTTTCCACTCCCTACACATTCCCCTATGTCATCTGAGATGCCCTTCATTTTCCATATGAAATTACATATTTGCAACTAAGTAGCTTAAAGCTCAACATTCAGAAAACAAAGATCATGGCATCCAGTCCCATCACTTCATGGGAAATAGATGGGGAAACAGTGGAAACAGTGTCAGACTTTATTTTTCTGGCCTCCAAAATCACTGCAGATGGTGACTGCAGCCATGAAATTAAAAGACGCTTACTCCCTGGAAGAAAAGTTATGACCAACCTAGATAGCATATTCAAAAGCAGAGACATTACTTTGCCGACTAAGGTCCGTCTAGTCAAGGCTATGGTTTTTCCAGTAGTCATGTATGGATGTGAGAGTTGGACTAATTTTGACTTACTATCACTGCAGATGGTGACTGCAGCCATGAAATTAAAAGACGCTTACTCCTTGGAAGAAAAGTTATGACCAACCTAGATAGCATATTCAAAAGCAGAGACATTACTTTGCCGACTAAGGTCCGTCTAGTCAAGGCTATGGTTTTTCCAGTAGTCATGTATGGATGTGAGAGTTGGACTGTAAAGAAGGCTGAGCGCAGAAGAATTGATGCTTTTGAACTGTGGTGTTGGAGAAGACTCTTGAGAGTCCCTTGGACTGCAAGGAGATCCAACCAGTCCATTCTGAAGGAGATCGGCCCTGGAATTTCTTTGGAAGGAATGATGCTGAAGCTGAAGCTCCAGTACTTTGGCCACCTCATGCGAAGAGTTGACTCATTGGAAAAGACTCTGATGCTTGGAGGGATTGGGGGCAGGAGGAGAAGGGGACGACCGAGGATGAGATGGCTGGATGGTGTCACTGACTTCATGGGCGTGGGTCTGGGTGAACTCCGGGAGTTGGTGATGGACTGGGAGGCCTGGCGTGCTGCGATTCATGGGGTCGCAAAGAGTCAGACACGACTGAGCGACTGAACTGAACTGAACTGAATTCAGGTTCTGATTTATGAAGTCATAAGACTGATCTTGGGTGGCCTCAGCCTGCAAGGGCTTAGAGCAAAGCTTGAGTTCCCAACCAGAAATTGGGCTGGATCCCATAGGTGAAAGCTCCAGATCCTAGCCACTAGACCAGTGATCAGGGACAAGTGCCCTGGCCCTTTGGTTTTGCAGAAAAGAATTTCCACAAAGACAGAAAGTAGTGAAGCAAGTAAGGTGTTTACTAAGAGGGAGAAAAGTACAGTACATGTGCATAGGCAAGGGGCAGACTCAGAAGGCGAGTCCCTGAGTTGCGCCCTCTTGGTAGTTTGAATCACTTAAATGGGACATTTCTTCCAGTTTTCCTTTGGCCAATAATTTTGATTTGCCTGGTTCACAGTCTATATTTGATATATCTCAGGATCCTTCCATGTGAGCAAAATGGATCTCTTAGCCAAAATGGATCCTACCACAAACATATCTGGGTATTCCCTGACATTGCTCCCCTTTGGCCTGCAATCTGGAGGCTTTCTGCCCACTTGTGGTTGGGGAGGTCTCTGGATTTCGGTAATGAGAGATACGTGGTCTGGGCATGGCCCAGCCTCCTCCCTCAATTGTCCTGCTATTCCTGTCTTAGAGTTTCAGTCCAGAGGGAATGAATCTCCAGTTGCTTTACCCTGGAGGTTCATCTGCCTCCTGCCTCAGGACTACTAATCTACAAAGGGAATATGGACGATGGTTAGTTATTTTGAGGTTGTAAAGCACTTTGGGGTCCAAATGTTACACTGGTGTATTACTGAATGCAAACTGAAGGTGGCAAGCCTCATAACTGAGGGACCAGAAAATGCCTGCAGCCTGGAATTCTCTTAAATTCTGACTTCCTTTCCTCCCTCTAGGTTTCTGGTTCTGTGTGAAATGGATACTGTCCTGGTAATTGTTGAGGAATGGGATGTTACTGTTATTTTTCTTTTTTGTTTTGTTCTTAATTTTTTAAGTTGTATAAAGTGAAGGTGTTAGTTGCTCAGTCATGTCTGATTCTTTGCAACCCCATGGACCTGCCAGGCTCCTCTGTCCATGGTTTTGTCCAGGCAAGAGTACTGGAGTGGGTTGCCATTTCCTCCTCCAGAGGATCTTCCCAACCCAGGGATCGAACCCCCATCTCCCACATTGCAGGCAGATTCCTTATGGTCTGAGCCACCAGGATATAGACTATTTAAAATGTTGTGTTAATTACTGCTGTACTGCAAAGTGACTCAGTGATACACATACACACTGTTTTAACATTCTGTTCCATTATTAGTCCCCAGATACTGAATATAGTTCCCTATGCAATACAGTTCTCTGCTATTGTTGCTCAGATGTCGCATTTTTGATTCCCACAAGTTACTAACTTTTCTTTTTCAAATGACATTGAAAGCTGGGAGATTCAAAGCCTGCCCCCCAACCAAAGAGGTAGGCCTCTCCGGGCGGGCGCTCGCAACGGTTCTAGTACCAGAGATGTAAACTAGAGCGGGAGGTTGGGGAAGACCGCAGGACTGGGCAAAGGCCCGGATCCACCGATGGCCCTCAGGAATCGCCCTTCTGTCAGGGCTCCCAACTGTCAATCAAGAAGTCTCCTGGCGACCGGGCCAATCAGGTTCCGAGGCCAGGGCTCCGAAAGCGCTAAGGAGGGCAGTTGGCTGACCTTTCCAGCACTGGGTGCCATGATGCTGCTGCTTTCTTCCTGCTCCTTCATCCCCACAAAACCCCCTTCCCTCACTGTAGGGGAAAGAAACATCGCCCTTCTCAGCCGGCATCGCCGAGAGACCATGTGTCCCTCTAGGTCACTCTGCCCCACAGGAGACTGCACTTCCAGAATGCTTCGCAGGTAGGCGGGCAGTAGGACGTCAGCAGCCTGCGACCACTTCCGGCGTCCTGCTGACACGTTGGCTGGGAGCTGTGACAGACAGGACGTCCCGACCCACGAGGTGGGACAATGGGTCCCTGAAACCAGGGAGGGGCCCGGCTTTTCGGGGATCGGTGTCTCGCACCCGTTTTCTATGGGAAAGTCTCAGGATTTGATGCTAAAGGGGTATCCTATCATGTAACCCACCAACAGATGTGCCGCTATGTGCCTGCCTGCCTGTCCCACTCGTAATCGCCCAAACCCAGGAACGGCCCAAATCATTCACCAACAGGCAGTTGAGGTATAATCTTTCAATGGGCTGTCAGGAAATCGACGGAAAGGGCGGATGGCCCGTTGGCGAGTTGTAAGGGAACTGTTACCGGACCAAGATGGCGGCAGGCTCCACCTCATTTCTTCTTGTTGTTCGGTCGCACAGTTGTGTCCGACTCTTTGCGACCCCATGGACTGCAGCACGCCAGGCTTATCTGTCTTTCATCATCACCCAGTGCTTGCTCAAACTCATGTCCATTGAGTCCCTGATGCCATCCAACTGTTAGGGGAATCACACTGATTGAAACCGCCCACCCTGGCCAGGCACCATGGTAACCATTTGCATTAGTTGTTTTATGACAGGAGATCCAAATAAGGAATATGGAACTAATAGCCACCACCAACCGGAAGAGTTCGGGAAAGGTTGAAAGGAGACAATGCGTGTCCGTCAACTTCCCAGAATCCCTCTCACTAGCATCCATCTTGGCTGAGCGATGCGTGCGCCACCAGGAAAGACACCGAATTACAATGATTGGTCAAAACCACCCGGAAATTTTCCCATCACCATAAAATCTGAGACTGCGAGCCACAAAATAGGGCAGTTCTCCTGGGCTTCCTTACCCTACTGCTCTCCACCCAGGTGCCCTTTCCCAATAAAATCTCGCAGCAGATGTGTCTCCTCGGACAATTCATTTCCGAGTGTTAGACAATAACCCAGTTTCGGGCCCTGGAAGAGGTTCCTCTTCCTGCAACACAACTGCGGTGACCCAAGGAGGAAAGAGCAGATAAAACCAAGTAGGGTCTTGGACTATAGGAACAGAAAAACCAGACCCTCCCCCATGTTGTAACTATTAGTGGAACTGTATAATCTCTCTCCCCTTACCCTATAGGGAGAAAGTATTTGCCCTACTCTTCTCCCACCCAGTATACATGCCTCATCCAATCAGCAAAAGACCCACAAGACCCCAATCCCACTCCTTGTAACCTGGGTATAAAGGTGGGCTAAGGACCCCTTTTCAACGTTCTCCCTTGAGCTGCTGGCCCACTGTTCTAACAGCCTCTCCCAGTCTAATAAACATTTTTTTCTCTCTGTCTCATGTCTGGAAATTCTTTTCCAACCTGCACCCAGACCACAACACCAACCATCTCATCCTGTCATGCCCTTCTCCTTCTGCCTTCAATCTTGCCCAGTATCAAGGTCTTTTCTAATGACTGGCCTCTTCAGGTGGCCAAAGTACTGGAGCTTCAGTTTCAGCACCAGTCTTCCCAATGAATATTCAGGACTGACTTCCTTTATTTTAAAAAAAAAAAAAATTTTTTTTTTTTCTTCCTTTAGACTTGACTGGTTTTGAAACCGTTTATCTCAGAGTGGGACTTGAACCCATGTGCTGGGACTGGAAACCAGCCAAAACCCTCTTGGGACTCGAACCCATGCAAAACCTAGTTTGGGACCTGAACCCAGCCAAAACTCTGCTTGGGACTTGAACCCATGGCTAGGACTTGAACCCGGCCAAAACCCATAGTACCTGGTTTCAGGGCCTAATAATAGTCAAGGCTGTGGTTTTTCCAGTGGTCATGTGTGGATGTAAGAGTTGGACTATAAAGAAAGCTGAGCGCCAAAGAATTGATACTTTTGAACTGTGGTATTGGAGAAGACTCTTGAGAATCCCTTGGACTGCAAGGAGATCCAACCAGTCCATTCTAAAGGAGATCAGTCCTAGGTGTTCATTGGAAGGACTGATGTTGAAGCTGAAACTCCAATACTTTGGCCACCTGATGTGAAGAGCTGACTTATTTGAAAAGACCCTGATGCTAGGAAAGATTGAAGGGAGGAGGAGAAGGGGAGGACAGAGGATGAGATGGTTGAATGGCATCACCGACTCGATGGACATGGGTTTGGGTGGACTCCGGGAGTTGGTGATGGACAGGGAGGCCTGATGTGCTGCGGTTCATGGGGTTGCAAGGAATTAGACAAGACTGAGCAACTGAACTGAACTGAACTGAATGCTCAGGTTCTTGATGTCTCATCACAGAAAAGAATATAGTGAGAGACAAAATGAAAGGTAAGAAGTGGATTTATTCAGATTCACACAGAAGCACAGTTAACAGAGTGTGGGCCATCACACAGGGTTAGGCTGGGTAACTTCATATGCTAATGAGTGGGAGAATTATTCCAACTATTTTTGGGAAGAGGTGGAGATTGCCAGGATTTGGGCCACTGCCCACTCCTTGGTCTTTTTACAGTGCTTTGGAACTGTCAGGGCACCTCTGTGTGTGTCATTTCACTTGCTGATTGAAGATCAAGGTCTAGTCTTGTCTGCCATCTTGGTCCCATTTGATTGTAATTAGTTTATGTTGTGTCCTTCGGCTATGTCATTCTTGTGCCCTGTCTCTTTCCCTCCTGTTACAGTTTGATCTCCTTGCAGTCCAAGGAATTGAGTCTTCTCTAAACCACTGTTCAAAAGCATCTATCCTTCAGCCCTCAGCCTTCTTTATGGTCTAACTCACATCCATACATGACTACTAGAAAAACCATACCTTTGACAATATGGACATTTCTTGGCAAAGTAATGTCTCTGTTTTTTAATATGTTATCTAGGTTTGTCATAGCTTTTCTTCCAAGGAGCAAGCATCTCCTTTAATTTCATAGCTGCAGTCATCATCTGTAATTTTAGAGCCAAAGAAAATAAAGTCTGTCACTGTTTCCATTGTTTCCCCATCTATTTGCCATGAAGTGATGGGACTGGATGCCATGATCTTAGTTTTTTGAATGTTGAGTTTGAAGCCAGCTTCTTCACTCTCCTCTTTCATTTTCATCAAGAGGCTCTTTAGTTCTTCACTTTCTGCTATAAGGGTGGTGTCATCTGCATATCTGAGGTTAGTGATATTTCTCCCAGCAATCTTGATTCCAGCTTGTACTTCATCCAGCCCAGCATTTCACATGATGTACTCTGAATAGAAGTTAAATAAGCAGGGTGACAATATGCAGCCTTGACCTACTCCTTTCCCAATTTGGAACCAGTCCATCGTTCCATGTCCAATTCTGTTACTTCTTGACTTGCATACAGATTTCTCAGACAGGTAAGGTAGTCTAGTATTTCTGTCTCTTGAAGAATTTTCCACAGTTTGTAGTGATCCACACAACCAAGGCTTTGGCGAAGTCAATAAAGCAGAAGTAGGTTTTTTCTGGAATTCTCTTGTTTTTTTTTTTCTATGATCCAACAGATATTGGCAATTTGATTTCTGGTTCCTCTGCCTTTTCTAAATCCAGCTTGAACATCTGAAAGTTCTCAGTTCACATACTGTTGAAGCCTAGCTTGGAGAATTGTGAGCATTACTTTGCTAGCATATGAGAGTGCAATTGTACGGTTGTTTGAAAATTCTTTGCCATTACTTTTCTTTGGGACTGGAATGAAAACTGACCTTTTCCAGTCCTGGCCACTGCTGAGTTTTCCAAATTGCTTGCATATTGAGTGCAGCACTTTCACAGCACCATCTTTTAGGATCTGAAAAAAGCTCAGCTGGAATTCATCACCTCCACTAACTTTGTTCATAGTGATGCTTCCTAAGGCCCACTTGACTTCACACTCCGGGATGTGTGGCTCTAGGTGGGTGATCATACCATCATGGTTATCTAGGTCTTTAAGATCTTTTTTGTATAGTTCTATGTATTCTTGCCACTTGTTCTTGATATCTTCTGTTTCTGTTAGTTCTATACTGTTTCTGTCCTTTATCGTGCACATCTTTGCATGAAATATTCCCATGGTATCTCTAATTTTCTTGAAGAGATCTCTAGTCTTTCCCATTCTATTGTTTTCCTCTATTTCTTTGCATTGATCACGGAAGAAGTCTTTCTTATGTCTCCTTGCTATTTGGAAATCTGCATTCAGGTGGGTATATCTTTCCTTTTCTCCTTTGCCTTTAATTTCTCTCCTTTTCTCAGCTATTAAGCCTCCTCAGATAACCATTTTGCCTTTTTGCATTTCTTTTTCTTGGGCTTGGCTTTGATCACCGCCTCCTGTACAATGTCACGAACCTCCGTCCATAGTTCTTCAGGCACTCTGTGTCAGGTCTAGTCCCTTGAATCTATTTGTCACTTTCACTGTATAATCCTTAGGGATTTGATTTAGGTCATATCTGAATGGCCTAGTGGTTTTCCCTACTTTCTTCAATTTAAATCTGAATTTTGCTGCAAGGAGTTCATGATCTGAGCCACAGTCAGCTCCTGGTCTTGTTTTGGATTAAAGGAGTAATTGGATTAAAGATTTACTGAGCATGGCCCTGAGCACCAGAGTAAGACTCAGTTTTCCCCACAGCCAGTCCTCCCCATCAGGAAGTTTCTATAAACCTCTTATCCTCTTCCAACCAAGGACAGACAGAATGAAAACCACAATCACAGAAAACTAAACAAACTGATCACATGGATCATAACCTTTACTAACTCAATGAAACTATGAGCCATGCCTTGTAGGGCACCCAAGCAGATGGGTCATGGTGGAGAGCTGTGACAAAACGTAGTCCACTGGAGAAGGGAATGACAAACCGTTTTAGCATCCTTGCCTTGAGAACCCTGTGAACAGTATGAAAAGGCAAAAATATCTGACACGAAAGATGCCCTCCCCAGGTTGGTAGGTGCCCAATATGCTACTGGAAAAGTGTGGAGAAATAGCTCCAGAAGGAATGAAGAGGCTGAGCCAAAGGGGAAACAACACCCAGTTGTGGATGTAGCTGGTGGTGAAAGTAAAGTCTGATGCTGTAAAGAACAATATTGCATAGGAACCTGGAATGTTAGGTCCATGAATCAAGGTAAATTGGAAGTGGTCAAACAGGAGGTGGCAAGAGTAAGCATCGACATTTTAAGAATCAGTGAACTAAAATGGACCGGAATGGGTGAATTAAATTCAGATGACCATTATATCTACTACTGTTGGCAAAAACCCCTTAGAAGAAATCCCTCATAGTCAACAAAAAGTCTGAAATGCAGTACTTGTGTGCAAACTCAAAAATGACAGAATGATCTCTGTTCATTTCCAAGGCAAACCATTCAGCATCACAGTAATCCAAGTCTATGCCCCAACCACTAATGCTGAAGAAGCTGATGTTGAATGGTTCTATGATGACCTACAAGACCTTCTAGAAATTACACCAAAAAAGATTTCCTTTTCATCATAGGGGACTAGAACGCAAAAGTAGGAAGTCAAGAGATCCCTGGAGTAACAGGCAAGTTTGGCCTTGGCATACAAAATGAAGCAGGACAAAGGCTAATAGAGTTTTGCCAAGAGAATGCACGGGTCATAACAAACACCCTCTTCCAACAACACAAGAGACAACTCTACACATGGACATTACCAGATAGTCAATACTGAAATCAGATTGATTACATTCTTTTCAGCCAAAGATGGAGAAGGTCTATACAGTCAGCAAAAACAAGACTGGGACCTGACTGTGGCTCAGATCATGAACTTCTTATTGCAAAATTCATTTCCTGTAGGCAATGACTCAAACACTTAAGTAACAAATGAGCTCGTATAGATTACGACTCATGTACACCATTATATAACTCTTGGAGAGCCGCCACTTTTGTTCTCAGAGCTATATAAGACTGCGCAGAAGTCCCTGGCTGCTGCACCAGCCATCCACAAATAAAGCATATCTGAAGTCTTCTTCCAGCCTCCCAACTCACGCTTTACCTACCTGGGGTTCAGTGATCAGCATGATAATTGGTGTAGTTGGCAGGATTCCCAGTAGGTAGCAGAGCCAGAGGCTTCAATGGATGGAGGAAGCCAGTGGCCACCACTCAGCATGTGATACCAGGTGGCCATGGTCCTCCTGGCGTGGGCCCCGTTAGAAGGCTGGGAGGCAGAGGATGGGTCGCCTCCTCCCCTTGAAAAAGTGAAAAGTGTTGCAGGCCATGAGTTTCCATCTACTTGATACAGTGGCAGGTACTGCCGCTGGCACCTTGGGCTGGATATTGTTGACTGCCTTGAAGGTGAATATGGACAATGCCCTATGTGATGCTGCACAGGTTTTTGAGTTGCAGAGACAGGCAGAAAAGCTAGAACAGTGCATACAAACTTTTGCTGGAGCAAAAGATGTGTGGCCTTGATGAACCCAGCGCCTCAGATAGCAAGGTACAGCAGAAGATGAAATATAAACAACCTTTGGCTCAAGGCCATCATCCCAGGGGGCCCCTAATATGACTGAATTTATGACTTATCAGCCATTATTCAAGCAGAGTTGTTCTATTTGGGTGAAGCATTCGACAGAGGCAGGGGGGGGCATCTAGTGTCATAACTCTGGGACACTGGGATAGACAGTATTATCTGCACAGGGGATGAAATAGAGTGTTTGGCATCTGTGACCACTCACCCCTTATTGCAGCAGAGATTGCATAACACGAGGCAGCATATGCAGGGGCCTCCCAACCAAACACACTCCCTGATGGAATGGATCAACAATCCAAACAGTTTGGACTAACGTGGGAACCCCCAGATACTGTTTAAGTAAATGGCATACATTTGCCAATTGACTCAGGTCGTAAGGGAATTAGGCATGAAACAGTCTAACCTGAACCTGCGTGTTTAACACAAAGAGCTCGGATGATGAACAATTTACAAGCGGCATGCAAAATGCCATTTTGAACAATGCCCTGTCCACCTCTTTTCGATCCCTGACTTCAGTTCTTGTGCCTTCTGTGGGGTGCCCCATCTATGAAGTGGCCTCAATTGTAAGTCTAGGAAAGGTGGAGGGGAGAGGGAGAGTGCCAGGCAAAAAGTATCAGTGATGTGAAGACCCCTAAGGGGGCCCCATCTGGGTCACATGGATGCAAATGTGGGCCGATTTGTTTGCAGTGGGAGTTGACAGAAATAAAATTGATAAGCAGCCAAATGCTATGCTCCTAGATTTATGGAGGCAACTGAGACAAGAACAGCAGTTCACCAAGTGTGGGACATGCCCATGCAAGAGACACGGACGGTACAGTTAGAAGATTACTGACTTCTAAGGACGCCTCTTTGGATGCCCGTTTCCAGTTTGAATAGGGCTTAGGCCAAGGTTCTTGCCCAAAAGGAGTAAGCCGGGACTGGAGGCGCCATGTAGAATTTGCAATTCACTGGTCTTAGACCAACATACAGAGAGAGTAATGGCCTTGGTTGAAACCAGTGCTGAACGTAGCCTCATCTATGGTAAATCTGAACAGTTTCCAGGCCCTAGTGCAGAAATATATGGCGACCAGACAGTTGAGGCTAAGGCTGTGTCCTTACCTTTGGAAATTGGGAAAATTCCTGCAAGGGTATATACTGTGTATATGTCCCTGATGCCAGAAACTCTTCTCTCCCAGGATAAGAAACTTGCCTGTGTCTGACTAAATAATCGAGTTACCTGTGTTGGTACTCTTAATGTCTTTGTCCCTTGTCCAAAGGTGTGTCATGGCAATCCAGTCATAGATTGGACCCACGCTTATGCAGAAGTACAAAATGTGTCAGCTTGTTGGGGCTGCCATGGGATTTCCCTGGCAGATCCAACCCACGACACTCGCAAATTGGACTGGAAGTTAACCTTCTTTCAACCGGACTCAATGACAGCTGAATGGAATGACACAAGGTGCTCTTTCGTGCAGGATGTGAAGAAGCGGCAGAATATATCCCACCCCGGGGGGATCATGTGACGTGGGACGGGTTCTCCTGGCTAGCTGCTGTAAGTGTTGAGGTACAGACCATAGTCTCCTTTGTGTGGAAAGGGGAGACAGGTTGGCCCAGCAGGTTGAACCCCCCCAACCCTCTGTGTTAACATTAGCATCGTCCAAGAGCGTCATTCGGATAATAGTGTTGTTCCTATTCCCCATGGGACCTTGTGGATATGCGAGCCACATGGATGACCTCACTTGCCTAGGAAGTAAACAGGGTGATGTACATGAGGCCGACTGTACCTGCCTGCCTGGGTGTATACAACCTTTCCACACCACACCACCATCTGGGACACGGTCTGTACACGATTTAGGGTGAAACCGACACCATGGTGGTATTACCCACTGGCCTTCTTTGTATACCAAGGAGTGGCCATAGTATATTACACACTGCCTGTGCTTTGAATTACATGCATCAAGCACTGACAATGTCAGATGAAGAAGTATATCAAATGAGGAAAATGGTTTTACAGAACTAAACGGCCCTAGATTTTCTAACAGTTGCTCAAGGCAGGGTATGTGCACTGTTAGGCACTGAGTGTTGTGTGTATATGCCAGATAACTGTAAGAACGTGAAAATGGGCCTGCAAGGTATGACGCAGGAAGTGGACAAAGGGCAGCAGCTCACTGGAGGCGCCCTGCAGGCACTGTGGACCGGACCAGCCAGCACCTGGCGTTGACTTTAGCGTGCGTTGGTGCAAGAGCCGGCATCCTGGGAGTGGGCTGCTGAAGCCGCTCCTGTTGTTGTGGGGTGCAGGCCCCGGGGCTGGTGTGACTTACCAAGGGGGTATCGTGGAAGACAGACTGCATGTAGATTGTGAGGCGAGAGACCCTGAAGGGGTGGAAGGTAGAGAAGTGTTACTACGTCAAGATTGAGGCGGTAGGGGCAGGTTCCCACCTCATTCCCTGCAGAGAATGACTTAGCATGCTATCGTATCAAATGAACTCGTACAGAATATGGCACCTGCGCACCATGATATAACTCTTCAGAGAGCTGCCATTTTTGTTTGCAGAGCTGTATAAGGCCATGCGGAAGTCCCTGGCTGCTGCCCCAGCCACCCACAAATAAAGCATGTCAGAAATCTTCTAGCTCCCCAGCTCACTCCTTACCTACTCAGGGTTCGGTGACGGGCACAACACAGGTCATGAGTGAACAGCCGACCTGGTGACAGGGGTCTTTCACAGACACACAGGGCATCACTTCATGAAGTCCAGGAGCATGTGATGGAGGCGACAGGGACCAGAGAAGTGGGGAGGGTCTTGAGAGAGCCTTGTGAGTGGGAATTCCTTTCCAGCTTGATGTGGGGCTGGTTGTACAAGTGAACACATATGGAAAAGTCCTTCGAGCTATACTTTAAGTTTAGTGCACTTCACTGATTGTGTATTACAACTGTGTACATTACACCCCAAAAAAGTGAAAGATGGAACATTTCTTCTTTGAGTCAGTCTTCCCATATCCTCCAAAACTAGGCCAGGAGGTTTCAGTGTGAATTCTCTACTTTTGTTATAATCAAGTCTCAGTTTTCAATAAATTACTCCCTATCATTTTCAGTCTGAAGTACAAATTCCGTTGGTTAGTGATATAATATTGTGGTTAAAGGAGCAAGTTCTGGGACTTCCTTGGTGGTCCAGTGGCTAAGACTCTGTGCTCTCAGTGCAGGAGGCTGGGAATCCCTGGTCAGGGAACTAGATCCCACATGCCATAACTAAAGATCCTACAGTTGAGTTCAGTCCAGGCACTCAGTCGTGTCCGACTCTTTTCGACCCCATGAACCGAAGCATGCCAGGCCTCCCTGTCTATCACAAACTCCCAGAGTTTACCCAAACTCATGTCCATTGAGTCAGTGATGCCATCCAACCATCTCATCCTCTGTCCTCCCCTTCTCCTCCTCCCTTCAATCTTTCCTGCATCACGGTCTTTTCAAATGAGTCAGCTCTTCGCATCAGGTGGCCAAAGTATTGGAGTTTCAGCTTCAATATCAGTCCTTCCAATGAACACTCAGGATTGATCTCCTCTAGGATGGACTGGTTGGATCTCCTTGCAGTCCAAGGGACTCTCAAGAGTCTTCTCCAATATCACAGTTCAAAAGCATCAATTCTTCTGCACTCAGCTTTCTTTATAGCCTAACTCTCACATCCATATATGACTACTGGAAAAACCATAGCTTTGACTAGATGGACCTTTGTTGGCAGAGTAATGTCTCTGCTTTTTTAGTATGCTGTCTAGTTTGGTTATAACTTTCCTTCCAAGGAGTAAGCATCTTTTAATTTCATGGCTGCAGTCACCATCTGCAGTGATTTTGGAGCCCCCAAAATAAAGTGAGCCACTGTTTCCCCATCTATTTGCCATGAAGTGATGGGACTGGATGCCATGACCTTAGTTTTCTGAATCTTGAGCTTTAAGCCAATTTTTTCACTCTCCTCTTTCACTTTCAAGAGGCTCTTTAGTTCTTCACTTTCTGCCATAAGGGTGGTGTCATCTGCATATCTGAGTTATTGATATTTCTCCTGGCAATCTTGATTCCAGCTTGTGCTTCATCCAGCCCAGTGTTTCTCATGATGCATATAATTTAAATAAGCAGGGTGACAATATACAGCCTTGACGTACTCCTTTTCCTATTTGGAACCAGTCTGTTGTTCCATGGCCATTTCTAACTGTTGCTTCCTGACCTGCATACAGATTTCTCAAGAGGTAGGTCAAGTGGTCTGGTATTCCCATCTCTTTCAGAATTTTCCACAGTTGATTGTGATCCACACAGTCAAAGATCCTACATGCTGCCGCTAAAAGATCCTGTATGCCACAATGAAGACTGAAGATCCAACTACAAGTAAGACCTGGTGGAGCCAAATAAATAAATATATTGTATTAAAAGGCGCAGGTTCTGGGGCCAGGCTTTCTAGGCTTAAATCATATTTCTGCCTCCTACTATGGTATAGGCCTGAAGAAATTGTTTAACCAGTTTCCTCATTTGCAAGATGAAATACTTATGTACTGTACCTCACAGGAATGCTGACTTAAAGGAGTTGCTATATGAAAAGTGCTCAGGATGTCAAGAACAGAGGGGTGCATGCTGCTGTCATTGGTGCTCCAGGCCCTCATCATCTGCCCCTTCTCAGCCTCCCACTATCACCTGTCCCCCTTCACCTTCCAGTCTCCACTCACTCAAGTGAACTTACCCATGCTCTTTTACTTCTTGTCTTTTCCTGTGCCCCTCCTTCTACCTGGAATACCATTCCCCCACACTAGAGCATCTAACATGTAGTTTGAGCACCAGCAAAGCAGGGATCCCCCCAAAAGAAGAAAGTGAGAGAAAAAATACATAAGGTGTTTGACGGTTGATATCCATCCCCCCGACCCCCAGGATGGAGTAGGAGTTATGAGAGAGCCAATACTTTACTCAACCGCAATGCAGCTGTATTGTGGCCTGGAGTTGTATTTGGGTTACATTTCAGTCGTGGGAGAAGACACAGCATAGTCTCTCCAGTACTTGGGGCTCTTACAGACCTTCTGAGAAGATTGTATTTTCCAAAATGGCCACAAAGACATCGCCCATCCTACGTCCTCTGATGAAGTGACATCGATATAACCACCACTGAGAAGCAGACTCTTCACCTTTGGCGGATTCATGTTGATTCATGTTTGATAGAAAGCAACAAAATTCTGTAAAGCAATTATCCTTCAATTACAAAAAGAGAGAAGCAGACTCTTCCCTCAAACCTGGGAGGACTTGTGACTGGCGAAATGAGGCCATTCACTTCCAGGTGAAGGTGGGATAGCTGTGTCCTGGTTCCTTCGGGATGCTTACTCTTACTCTTGGAATCCAGCTGAGAACATCCAGGCTGCATGAAAGGTTCTGGTAACCCTACCTGTGTGGCTCCACCTGGTGTCAACTATCCAATGTTTCAAGGATGAACCCAGTGCCAGCCACCTCTGTGAAACCATGAGAGATCTGAGAGAAGACATGCTGGCCAGCCCCGCTGACCATGAGAATTTGTCATAAGAAATAGATAACTGGAGTGGCTTTCATGGGTGCTCCTCCCACCCTCTCTTTCCCTATCTGGATAATCCTATCTGATTTTCAAGACTTGGTCCCAGGGACCCACCCTGACCTCTATGACTGGGCGAGCTGTCCATCACTTGGACCTGTATGGCCTCTGTGCACCCCTCTGTCATGTCTGCACCAGGCCTGATAACCACTGTCGAACTGTCGGATGCCCCCACTTAAAACTAAACTTCTATGGACGGTGACTGCATTTTTTATCCTCTGTGTTCCCAGTGGCTAGGACAGAGCTAGAAAAAAAAAAAGTAGGAGCTAGAGACTTCCCTGGCTTCCTACTGGTTAGGACTCTGCGCTTCCACTGTATGGGTTCCATCCCTGGTTCGGGAACTAAGATCCTCCAAGCCTCATGGAGCAACCAAAAAATAAAAGCCCCCAGTCAAGCAATGGCTGGAATGTGGCAGAGAGGGTCTGAGTGGGCTTAGAGAAAAGATTGCCTAGTTCCCTGTTCCAGCTGGGCAACACCAGGCAAGTTACCTAGCTGTTCTGTGTTCAGTTTCTGGACTAAGATAATGGTTGAAGGAAAAAACCCTGTGTACGAGGTTGTTTTTTTGACCAACGTGGGAAATGCAAGATCTTAATTCCCTGACCGGGAATCAAACCTGCGCTGCCCCTGCAAAGGAAGTGTGGAGTCAACCACTGGATCACCAAGGAAGTCTCCTTGTGTGCAAATTTTGAGCACTGAGTAAAGTAATGCATATATTACTTTCATGTCATGCATACAAAGTCTGGTTTCCAGAAAAACTGGCTAGCAGATGAACAGGGATACTGTATAGTTCAGATTATTATACACACTCAAATCTGATGGAGTAGTGTAGTCTTTTTTATGAAAACCAGATATTCCTTATTCATAAAAATCAGGACATGGTTTGTCTGAGATGCTGTTTTTGGTGTTTGTGCTTCAAGAATTTGGGGGGCTTCTTTATCTTGGCCTGTCTCAGAATCCAAGGTTTTTAGAAATGTAAACCTTTTTATTTTTTGTAGTATAAACATCTTTTGGTGCTGCAGGCTTAAGAGTAGTGCATCAGTATTAAGATAGAGCTAGTTTCCGTAACCACTTCATTGATCTGTCAGGAGGGTGTTTATATTAACGGAACACTGCTTGGTACAGTGTGCGCTAAGTCGCTTCAGTTGTGTCCAACTCTTTGTGACCCTATGGATTGTAGCCTGCCAGGCTCTTCTGTCCATGGGATTCTCCAGGGAAGAATACCAGAGTGGGTTGCCATGCCCTACTCCAGGGGATCTTCCACACCCAAGGATCGAACCTGTGTCTCTTCTGTCTCCTGCCTTGGCAGGCGGGTTCTTTACCACTAGACCCACCTGGGAAGCCCAGGTACAAAGTAAGTATGCAATAAACATTAGTTGTTGGCATTACTATTTGTATCACCGCTGTCCTCAAAGGCTGACAAAAACAGACTGCCAATCCTCGTTCTGCCACAAATGCTCTAAGCCTAAACAGGGCCCCTCATGGGAAATTAATGCCTATTTCACAGGGCTGTTGTGACAATTACACAAAAGTGTGGATGGTAAAGTGGTTGTATCAAAAAATATAAGAGGTTATTACTATCGTGTATGTTTTCCCAAAGAAAGTTAAATACAGGATAGCTTAATTTCAAAGAAGAAAAATTCAAAACACTCCTTAGTTTCATGTCAGTATTAAGTAAGATCCATATTTAGTCTGCTCCATTTCTGCCAGCAAAAAGGCACTTTATAGATATGTTCTTTGCATGTAATGTTGAGTAGGAGGCTATTTCAGAGCCAGGCCTTAAAAACTGGAAATCTTAAGTATTAACAAGGGGAGCTTCAGAAAGAATTGAAGATGTAAGTGTTAAAGAGAATGTTCTGCACCATAAAATATTTAAATTAATCTA
This sequence comes from Aepyceros melampus, assembly GCA_006408695.1. Lineage (NCBI taxonomy): Eukaryota > Metazoa > Chordata > Mammalia > Artiodactyla > Bovidae > Aepyceros > Aepyceros melampus. The sequence continues at coordinate 66,235 of SJXQ01011378.1, forward strand.
TTTAGGGACTTCCCTGGTGATCCTATGGCTAGAACTCCATGCTTCCAATGCAGGTGGCCTTGGTCAGGAACCAGATCCCACATGCTGCCTGTAAGTGTTCTCATGCTGCAATTAAAGATCTTGCAAATCTTTGTTCAAAGATCCGGCATGCTGCAACCAAGACCTGGCACAGCCAAATAAATAATAAACTATTTTAAAAAATAATGTATTTAAAATAACCAATCTTAAATAATGTAATCTTTAAACAGTTTGTTATAATCACAATTTAAAATAATTAGTTTGATAGGATGGTGAGTTGAGAGTGGTCATAATATCCCATCCTCTGATGCAAAATTGGGACTGGTGTGACTATAACTTGTTTGTGATTAAAATAAATTTTTCTTGCAAGTGTTATTTAAACACAGAATCTTTAGAAATTGTTGCCACATTCTGCAAAAGCAAAAAAAAAAAAAAACCCTACAGAAAGGATGTTATTTCTACAGGGTTATATTAGTTGATAGTTTGTGGCCCTGGGGGAGTCTTGTAATTGAAATCTCTGTATTCTTAATAGGGTTTATTTGTTACAGCTGACCACAAGGATCATTGGCCCCTTTCCTTTTCCCACATGCATGACAGAAAATGTCCAACTCTCCTAGGATTATTATTTAACAATGAGTTTGAGAGTTTAGATGAAGAGTATGAACTCTGCTGATTAAGAAATTGTGATCATTCAAACTGCTCAGGACAGAAGCTGACAGCACCTAGAAAAACTTTTCCCCTGACACCCCAGTTTTAGTGTTTGAAGACAGTGGGCAGCACTAATTTCAAACTGAAAACCAAATAATACTTTTGGAATGACTTTATTAACACAATTATGGTTAGAAACTCGTAACATGGAGAAATTTTAACATTTCAAGATATTGATCACCACCACTTTTTCTGTCTAAAATAGCTGAGGAAAAGAGCAACCAAGAAAACCAAAATTGATTAATATACACAAATATGACCAAAAATAAATGTATGCATATTTATTAGTTTACTTTTTTAAAATAAATGCCTTAAATTATTAAAAAAATATTTATTTGGCAGGATCTTTCAGTTCCAGGCACTGACCTAGTTCCCTAACAACAGATGGACCTCAGTCCTCTGGCATTGGAAGCAGAGTCAGCCACTGGATCATCAGGGAAGCCCCATTGGTGATTTTTAAGTATGAAATAATATATAATTATTATTACAAAATAACTCAAATATTACAGGTGTTCTCCCTTGCCAGATATTAACTATGATTGATGGGTTTGTTTCTTCCAGCCCTTTAATATACACCTACATACAGTCTTATTTTTCAATAAATATTACCATACTACTTGTATTTTTCTGCAACTTGCTTTATTCATGTATCTTATATAATTTCCATATTAGTGTTGTTATTATCAGCTTCCCAGATGGCTCAGTACGTAAAGAACCTGCCTGCCAATGCAGCAGACGCAGGTTCCATCTAAGTGGTGAAGATCCTCTGTAGAAGGAAATGGCAATCCCCTTCAGTATTCTTGCCTGGGAACTCCTATGGCCGGAGAAGCCTGGCGCACTGCAGTCCTTGGGGTCGCAGAGCCAGGGGCGTCCGACAGACTGAGCACAGCACAGCATCCATACTAGCACTTAGAGACCTACGTCATCCATTTTAACAGCTGCCCTTATGATTATACAGTGGAAGTGAGAAGTAGATTTAAGGGTCTAGATCTGATAGGAGGGGCCTGCCTTAATGTACAAGCCTTCCCATACTGTTCACATAGGTTGGACTGCTTGTCCCTGACTTTATCTCAAAACCTCCTCCTACTTGTAACACCCTGTTGCAGCCACCGGTGGCTGATTCTATCTGCGAGCCTCCTCTTCCTCGGACGGTGAGTTTTCACCAAGGTCAGCAATTTCTCTTCCAGTCCTCTGCCCGTGGTCTGCACAGCGCCAACCACGAATCCTTGACCTTATCTGCTATCCTCCTGATCCTTGTCCACACAGGCCCCAACCGACTTCATCTACAAACCTCCCCATCCTCCTTTACGCAGATCCGGCCGCCCTTCCCTGACTTTATCTACAGCCTCCCTTCCACTTGAACACACCGCTCCAGGCACTGGAACCTGACTTTATCTGCGCTCCTCCTTGTACAGAGAGTTCTAGCCATGGGTCCCTGTCCTCCCATACAATCGTCTTCCTCCTGGGACACAGAGCCCTAGCCACTTGCTCTTTGACTTTGCTTTCCGATCCTCCCGCCTCGTGTTCCCAAAGCTCCAGCTGCTGGTGCCTGATCTCTTCTCCAGAAGTCCTCCTCCACAGCTCCAGAAACAGGTCACTGAACTCATCTCCAGTCCTCTCCTTCCGAGTCAGCACAGCTCGAGGAACTGGTCCCTGAACCCCCATCCATTTCTCCTCGTGTTCACACAGCTGCATCCACACGTCCCTGGCCACTCACAAACCCCCCTCCTCCTTGTCCACACACAAGGCCAGGAACGGGTCCCTGACCTCCTCTCTCATCAGTCTTCCTCTTTTCCACACAGTTCCATCTAGAGGTCACTGACCTAAACTGCAAACATCCTCACTCTTCAGCTCAGTTGCTCAGTCACGTCCACCTCTTCATGACACCATGGGCTAAGGCACGCCAGGCCTCCCTGTCCCATCACCAACTCCTGGAGCTTGCACAAACTCATGTCCATTGAGTCGGTGATGCCATCCAACCATCTCATCCTCTGTTGTCCCCTTCTCTCCTGTTGGGGGCCAGCGTGAGGAATCCCACCCATGACAGGGTCACGTGGTAGACTCAGATGGCAGGGCAATTTGAGTCATCGGGGTTCCCCCTGGTTTTTCCTGAGCATGTACCCCAAAAAACAAGAATTTGTCTGTATTTATCTGTTTCCCCACTATTCTCTGCCAGTTTCTTGGAAAGAGTTAACTCAAAGCTTTAGCTTCCTGCATTTGAAAGGAGTGTTTCAGCCCAACCCCCCTTTGATAAGGCTCTAGCCTGCCTAAACAGGTTCCCCTGACCTTTTACAAGCTTGTGAATTGCTCACAACCCCACAACTGTGAGGGGCAAAAAGGCCTTGAAGTGTTTTAAAGTTACAAACCTTTTCTAAGAGCCAAAACCTATTAGTGATGGGATTTTTGCTGTTGCCTCAATGATCGCTGCCAGACCTCCTTATTTGCACCTGGAAGTTTCTGCTATACAAACAATATTTGGAAAAAGATATGTAGTAGTTTTCTGATGTTAGCAACACTAGGCTTTTGAGTTAATTGCTTGCTTTTATAAATCACTGTACTCCCTCTTGCTTGCTGTGTCCTTGCTATGTAAGAATGCAACTTTGTTTAGTCCCTCCCGAGAATGGCGCCAGACCTTGGAAAAAATAACACTTATTAGAAAAGAGCTGTAAATTGTTGAATTGGCCTTTTGGCCAGAAGATGATGTAAATTACCTAAGACTTGTGTATACCATTAGGTATGCAGAGAATAAGCCTGGTCTTGATAAGAGTCAGGGCTGCTGACATTGCCAAAATTTGTGGAAACCCATTGATCTTCTTTGTATAAAAAGGCCATGTAAAAAATAAAGCTGGGGACCAGTTTTCTCCGACCAGTTTCCGGACCAGTTTTCTTGGAACAGTTTCTCAGACCAGTTTCTGGGACCAGCTTTCTCAGACAAGCCTCTCGGATGATTCTCTCTCGCGAACTCCTTCATTGAAAAAAGAAATCTGGCTCCCCCCATGTCTCTTTGTCTCTGCCCTCTCTTACTCTATTCCAGGCTGAATTCCCATCTGGAGCGGGAGGCTCACCACGTCTACTTACTTGCCCTGGCTCTAAGTTCTGCGAGAAAAGGGACCCACGGTGGGGCCCCTTTAGAGATTCAAGCGGACGCTGGTGGCCCACATAGATGGTGCAAATCTGTCTTGAGATTTTATTGGCTTTCCCCGTGAACCAAGTTATTCAGCCTATTTTTCTACTAATTTCCTACTATTCTGTCCTATCCTGAGCTATCCTATCCTATCCTGTCCTGTCCTATCCGACCGCTCCGTCCCCGCCTTGAATATCCCTGGATCCACCAGGGCTGGACCCCGGCATCCTCCTGCCCTCAATCGTTCCCAACATCAGGGTGTTTTGTAATGAGTCAGTTCTTAGCATCAGGTGGCCAAAGTATTGGAGTTTCAGCTTCAGCATCAGTCCTACCAATAAACACTCAGGACTGATCTCCTTTAGGATGGACTGGTTGGATCTCCTTGCAGTCCAAGGGACCCTCAAGAGTCTTCTCCAACACCACAGTTCAAAAGCATCCATTCTTTGGTGCTCAGCTTTCCTCACAGTCCAGGTCTCACATCCATACACGATTCCTTTTGTCTACACAGTGCCATTCCTTTTCGTCTATGTGGCTGTGTAAGTGAACTGATTCAACTGACCTGAACTGCAGTCCTCTTCATCCTTGTCCTCACAATCCCAGCCACTGGTACCTGACCTCATCTCCAAAATGCCACATCCTTGTTCACACAGCTCTGGCCTTATTTCCCAGACTTTATGCCCAGTCCGTCCCTCTTGTGCTGGGCTTCCCTACTGGCTCAGTGGGTAAAAAATCTGCCTGCAATGCTGGAGACCCAGGTTCAATCCCTGGGTCAGGAAGATCTACTGCGGAAGGCCATGGCAACCCACTCCAGTTTTCTTGCCCTGGAGAATCCCATGGACAGAGGAGCCAGGCTGGCTACAGTCCTTGGGGTCACAAAGAGTCAGACATGACTGTACGACTAACTCCCCCACCCCCCGCTTTTTTCCCTCTTCACACTGCTTCCGTGGCCAGTGCCTGATCTACTCTCCAACCCTCCTCCTGCTTGTCCACACAGCCCCAGCCACTGGTCCCCGAACTGCGCTCCATTACCACTCCTTGTGTTTGCACAGCTGCATCTATAGGTCCCTGGCCACCTGTCAATCAACCTCCTCCTTGAACACAAAGCTCCCAATCACTGGTCCCTCACCTTCTCTCTCATGAGCGTCCCTCTTTTCCACATCGCCATCTAGTGGTCAAAGGCACAAAGTGCAGCTGTCCTCATCCTTGCACACAGCGGTCCAGCCACCGGTCTTTGCCTTGACGACGAATCATTTCCTCCCTGAACACTGAGCCCCAACCGTGTTTCATGGCCTCCTCTGTGCACCTCCTGTGCCGAATCTACACAGCTCCAACTCACTGGTCCCTGCCCTCATCTACCATCCTCTTCCTCCTCTGCAAAGAAGGCCAGGCACAAGTCGCTGACCTTGTCTCAAATTTTCCATCACCTTAGTCTACATACCTCTGACCTCTCCAATCTATTCTTGGTAGTGGTGGTTTAGTCGCTAAGTCATGTCCGACTCTTGCGATCCCATGGACAGACGAGCCTGGCAGGCTACAGTCCATGGGGATTCTCCAGGCAAGAATACTGGAGTGGGTTGCCATTTCCTTCTCCAGGGGGATCTTCCCAACCCAGGAATCAAACCCAGGTCTCCTGCATTGTAGGCAGATTCTTTACCAACTGAGCTACACGGGAAGCCCATAATCTATTCTTACTCCACCTCCAATAACTCAAAGCCACTGGTCCTGGCCCTCCTTCTCATCTTATCAAAACCTGTCCACACAGCTCCAGCCAATGGTTCCTGACCTTCTGGTGTTCACAAAAGCGGCACCCGTAGGTCCCTGGTGACCTCACAGACCCACTGCCCTGTGCACGTAACTCCATGAGTTGTCTCTGACCGTGTCTCCCACAACACATTGTCTTTTCCACACAGGTCCTTGTAGTGGTCGCTGACCTGAACTGCAGTCCTGCCATCCTCGTCCACACAGCTCCAGCCACCACTCCCTGACTTTGTCACCAGAGGTCCTCCTACCTGTACAGAGATCACCGGCCACCTGTCCTTGACTTCCTCTACAATCCTGCCCCAAGTCCACGCTGCTCCAGTGATCGGTCCCTGACCTCATCTGCAATCCTCTTTCTCCGTGTCCACAAAGATACAGCCACAAGTCCCTGACCTTCTCTCCAGTCTCCATCCTCTTCTCTGCACCTCCCCAGACAAGTCCTTCAATCTTTCCTATGCCTTCTCAACACGGGCCAAGCCACTGGTGCCTGACCTCCTCTCCAACTCTCCTTCTTGTCCACACTTCGGCCACAAATCAATGATCTCCTCTTCAATCCCTCTCTTCCCTGTCCATGCAGCTCCAGCCCCTGGTCCCTCACCTTGCCTCTCATTTCCCTTTCTCTCTGTCTACATAGCTTCATCTAGTGGTCACTGACCTGCACTGCCAAACAATGGATGCTTTTGAACTGTGGTGTTGGAGAAGAGTCTTGAGGGTCCCTGGGACCACAAGGAGATCCAACCAGTCCATCCTAAAGAAAATCAGTTCTGAGTGTTCATTGGAAGGACTGATGCTGAAGCTGAAACTCCAATCCTTTTGGCCACCTGATGTGAAGAACTGACTCATTGGAAAAGACCCTCATGCTGGGAGAGATTGAAGGCAGGAGGAGAAGGGGACAACAGAGGATGAGATGGTTGCATGGCATCACTGACTCAACAGAGATGAGTTTGGGTAAACTCCAGGAGCTGGCGATGGACAGGGAGGCCTGGCATGCTGCAGTTCATGGGGTCGCAAAGAGTCGGACACAACTGAGCAACTGAACTGAGCTAAACTGCAATCCTCCTCATTCATGCCCATGCAGTCCCAGCCAGTGGTCCCTGAGTTATTAATTGATGAATCTCCACATCCGTGCTCACACAGGCGTGGCCCCCTGTCACTGACATTATCTCCAACTGTCCTTTTTGTCGACACAGCTCCAGCCACTGCTGCCTTTCTAATCCACAGTCCTCCGCCTCCTTGTACAGAGAGCCTATCTAGTCACTGGTTTCCTTTCCACCCCTAGGTTTCCTTTCCAATCCTCCTGCTCCATGTCCAAACAGCTCCAGCAACTGGTCCTTGACATCGGCTATGTATTCCCTCCTCCTTGTCCACACAGCTCCACCCATGGCCCCTGACCGCATCTCCTATCTTCCTCCTCCTTGACCAAACAGCATCAGGCACGGCTACCTGAGTGCATCTCCAGACCCCCTCCTCTGTCCCCAAAGCTCCAACCATGGCTTCCCGACTTCCCCTCCACTCCTCGTCGGCCCTGTGCAGAGGGCTTCCAGCCATTGGTCCCTGCCTTTCTTCCTATCCTCCCGCTCCAGGTCAACACAACTCCAGCCACCTGTCCGTTGACTTTCTCTATAAGCGTCCTCCTCCCTGTCTACACAAGCTACAGCAACTGGTCCCTAACCTTGTCTCTCAAACCCCTTCCATTCTGCTGACACGGCTCCATCTCGTGGTCACTGACCTGAACTGCAATCCTCCTCATCCTGGTTCTCACAGTCCCAGCCACAGGTCCCTGATTTCCTCTACAAACCCCCCTCATCCTTGTTCACACAGGTCCAGCCACCCGTCTATGACTTTGTCTTCCCTCCTCATCTACACAGCGACAGCTACGGGACCCTGATCCCTCTCTCCCATCCTGCTCTTCCTCATACACACACTCACTGGTTCCTGATCTCCTCTCCAAAATTCCTCCTCCTTGTCCACAAAGGTCCAGTTGCTGGTCCCTGACCTCTGGCCAAAGCTTCTTCCTTCTAGTCCAGTAGCTCAAGCCACTGGTCCCCGACTGCCTCTCCATTCTGCCTCTTCTTTGTCACACAGCCCCAGTCCCTAGTCCCTGACTTAAAAATCTCCAAACCTCCTAATCCTTATTCATCCAGGTCTGGCCTCGTTTTTCTGCTTTATTGACTATGCCAAAGCCTTTGACTGTGTGGATCACAATAAACTGTGGAAAATTCTTCAAGAGATGGAATACCAGACTACCTGACCTGCCTCTTGAGAAACCTGTATGCAGGTCAGGAAGCAACAGTTAGAACTGGTCATGGAACAACAGACTGGTTCCAAATAGGAAAAGGAGTACGTCAAGGCTGTATATTGTCACTCTGCTTATTTAACTTCTATGCAGAGTACATCAAGAGAAATGCTGGGCTGGAAGAAGCACAAGCTGGAATCAAGATTGCCGGGAGAAATATCAATAACCTCAGATATGCAGATGACACCACCCTTATGGCAGAAAGTGAAGAGGAACTAAAGAGCCTCTTGACGAAAGTGAAAGAGGAGAGTGAAAAAGTTGGCTTAAAGTTCAACATTCAGAAAACGAAGATCATGGCATCTGGTTTCCATCATTTCATGGGAAATAGATGGGGAAACAGTGGAAACAATGTCAGACTTTATTTTTGGGGGGCTCCAAAATCACTCCAGATGGTGACTGCAGCCATGAAATTAAAAGACACTTACTCCTTGCAAGGAAAGTTATGACCAACCTAGACAGCATAAAAAAGCAGAGACATTACTTTGCCAACAAAGGTCTGTCTAGTCAAGGCTATGGTTTTTCCTGTGGTCATGTATGGATGTGAGAGTTGGACTGGGAAGAAAGCTGAGCACCTAAGAATCGATGCTTTTGAACTGTGGTGTTGGAGAAGACTCTTGAGAGTCCCTTGGACTGCAAGGAGATCCAACCAGTCCATTTTTCTGAAGGAGATCAGTCCTGGGTGTTCACTGGAAGGACTGATGCTAAAGCTGAAACTCCAATATTTGGCTACCTGATGCGAAGAGTTGACTCATTGGAAAAGACTCTGATGCTGGGAAGGATTGGGGGCAGGAAGAGAAGGGGATGAGAAAGCTGGATGGCATCACCGACTCGACATGGACATGGGTTTGGGTGAACTCTGGGAGTTGGTGATGGACAGGGAGGCCTGGGGTGCTACAATTCATGGGGTCGCAAAGAGTTGGACACGACTGAGCGGCTGAACTGAACTGGCCTTGTTTTTGCGACTTCACCTCCAGTCTTTCTGCTCCTTGCACACCTAGGTCCAGCCACTTTGTCCCAACTTTTAGCTCCAACCTGCTTCATCCTTCTTCACACAGCAGCAGCCACTGGTCCCCCTTGACTATTGATCACAAATCCTTCCACCTACTTGTCGAAACATCTCCAGACACCAGTCCCTGACCTCCTCTGGGGTCCTCCTCCTCCTTGTCCACAAGGCCCCAGCCAGTGGTCTGGCCACATCTCCAGTCATCCTTGTCCACACAGCTCCAGCAACTCACTTTATGTCTTATTCCCCTTTGTCTACATACCTCCATCTAGTGGTCACTGGCCTGAACTGCAATCCTCCTCATTCCTTTTTTTTTTTTTTAATTTCTGAGTACTTTTTATTTTTTTTATTTTTTTTAATTAATTTTTATTTTTTTTAGTTTGTTTTGCTTTACAATACTGTATTCATTTTGCTACTCCTCATTCCTGATCACAGGGCTCTGGTCCTCTGTCCCTGACAGTTATCTACAATCCTCTTCCTCCTTGTATAGAGAGCTCCAGCCACTGGTCCTCAACTTCCTTTCCAATCCTCCAGCTCTGTGTCCACATGGCTCCAGTCACTGGTTCCTGACGTCCTCTCCGATCATCATCTTCCTCCTTGTCCACACAGCTGCAGCCACAGGTCCCAGACTGTTATCTCCAATTCACCTCTCAAATCTCCATGGAGCTCTCGCCACAAGGCCCTGACCTCCTATTCCATCTTCCCTCCGTCTTGTCCACACAGCTTCAGCCACAGCTCCCTGACCTCACTTCCCATCCCCCTTCCTCCTGGTCCACCCTCTGGCTCCCTGACCTATATCTACAATCACCCCTCCTCCTTTCCACAGTGTTCCAGCCAGTGGTCTCTGCTGCCTTCCCAACATGTCACATATCTCCTACCCCAGGGCCTTTGTACGTGGTGCCCCCGCCACCAACCCAGTCCCTGACAGAACTGGACACTCCCTGTCACTCCAGGTTTTTCTGCATCATGACCTCATCAGGCCTTCTCTACAATCACACTCCTTTTATCTCTGTATGCCTTCACTGTTTTCCTTTTCTGACCGACTACATTATATGTGCAAACGTTTTCTGTAAAGAGCCAGACAGTGACTATTTGAGACTTCAGAGGCCACACAGCCACTACTCAACATTGCTTATAGTATAGTAAACGTAATACAATATGTAAGGGCCATATGTGATATAATAGGTAGAGGCTGTATGTAAATGAATGAATTGACTGTCTTTAAATAAAACTTTATTGACAACAGCAGGTTGGGGGCCGGGTGTGGCCTGCGGGCCCTGTATTGTGTGTTTGTTTTTGTGCTGCGAAAACACAGTGCCTTCAGGGAAGGAATGACTATTTGCGTTTTGCTACTGTATACCCAAGGGCCTGGTTAGTTTCTGGAGTTGAACAAGGGCTGCTTTTTGGTTAACACAGCCCTTTACGACCTGCTGTTGAATTTATTACCTGATCACAGGAATTTGAAATCGGTACTCAGAGACGGTATGGACCCTGCTGAAGGTGATATAGTTAAGCCCCTCGGGTTTCAACTGGGATAGAAGAGACATAATCGGTTGAGCTGAAAGAGACTAGTGGCCACCAAGTTCTCTTGACATTGGATCTTATGACAGAGCGATAGCACGGAGGTCCTGTGGAAAGTTAGGACAGAATCCTCTTCCACAAAAGGCTTCACATGCAGGCCCAAATGTCAGCATCGCGCTCAACACAAATGGTGCATGGTGCAGGCCAGGCTGGGGGTGGACCCAAGGGCCACCGCCTGCCTCCTGCCAGCACGTTCTCATCCGGATTTCGGCCTCCCTACCTTTTTGACTGACAGATCGTGGTCCAAGTCACTGCCCGAGTCCTCCTCTGGCTCCTGCTGCTCCTGCAGGTCCTTCATCTTTATCAGCAGCTCCGCCTTGGGGGCCGACGTGCTGTAGTAGGCGGAGCTGGTGGCCAAGGGGGCGGCTGCCAGCACGCGGGTCTCCCCCCTCCTGGGGAACCAAACGGCAGAACGTCCACTGAGCGCTGATCACGTGCCCACAGACGCGCCTGAGACCTGGGCTGGGCCCTGCGCCCCGTGGGCTGATGAAAGGACACAGGCCAGAAGAGAGGAGACAGCGGAAGCAAGGACAGAGTGGGCTGTGCTGGTGGTCCAGGGGCTAAGACTCTGCCTTCCAACGCAGGGGACAAGACTTTGATCCCTTAGTCAGGAAGTGAAGACCCCACACGCTAGGGGGTGTGCCGAAAACAAAAATCAATCAACCAAGCAAACAAAAGTGTGGAAAGGGCAGGTGCGGAGGCCAGAACGAAAAAGTGAAGTCGCTCAGTCGTGTCCGACTCTTAGCAACCTCACGGACTGTAGCCCCCCAGGCTCCTCTGTCCATAGGATTTTCCAGGCCAGAATACTGAAGTGGGACGCCATTTCCTTCTCCAGGGGATCTTCCCAACCCAGGGATCAAACCCAGGTCTCCCACATTGCAGGCAGATGCTTTACAGTCTGAGCTACCAGGGAAGTCAGCCAGAACTAGAACCCCCTGCCAAATGGTACCCAAAGCCCCACCTGCGGGGGAGTGTACAGATCATTTTCTCGGGGAGCCTGAGGTCTATGGGGAGCTGTCTGTTGCCACTGTAAGTGTGGCCACAGGCCCCAAGTTGACCGGGCATCCTTCCACCAGTAGCCACATTTGCGGCCTCTGAGCCCCTGTCTGCTACACGACATTCATGCTCCCACCTACTGTCAAGCAGTGATGCTCACCGAGACCACGTGCACCAACAGGACAGATGGAAGCAGGTGCACCTTTGTGGGCAGCTGACTGAATACAAGAGGCTAGAGAGGGTCCTTCTTAGTCACTCAATTGCATCCCACCCTTGGCGACACCCGGGGAGTGTAGCCCACCAGGCTCTTCTGTGTGATTCTCTAGGCCAGAATACTGGAGTGGGTGGCCATTCCCTTCTCCAGGGGATCTTCCCAACCAAAGATCCCCTGGAGTACTCTGAAATGATAATATCTCCAGTCATAACAACAAGCAAGAAATGTCACTCCATCCGTGACTTCCAAGCCTCCAAATGTGAATGTTAAGTGAAAGCAGCTCAGTCATGTCCCACTCTTTGCGACCCCATGGACTGTAGCCTGCCAGGCTCCTCTGTCCATGGGATTCTCCAGGCAAGAATACTGGAGTGGGTGGCCATTCCCTTCTCCAAGGGATTTGCCGACCCAGGGATTGAACCCAGGTCTCCCCTATTACAAGTGGATTCTTGACCATCTAAGCCACTAGGGAAGTTCCTCCCTCGCCCTCTCTACAGAACGAATTACAGCAAATTCACCCCCTCAGCTAAATACATAACAACAGAAAGCCTCTTTTGTAAACACATATCCTCTGTAGCCTGAGCTTTCATTTCTCTGTAACAAGCCTCTGCATCTCAGCACTAGTGACCTTTGGCGTTGCACCACTGTTTGTTGGGGTGGGGGTGGGGGGTCGTCCTGTGCCCCGTAGGTCGACGAGCACCATCCCTGACCTCCACTCTCCCAGGGGCGACAATAGAAGCATCTCCCGACACTGCCAAGTATCCCAAGGGCAGACAGCAGAGAAAAAGCCCCATGGGCATTGCTAGAAACATGCCTTTTCCCATCTTTGCCCAACTGACATCATGGTCCCCAGAATGGACCTTTAATTTGGGGAGGGCGTTAAAAAAAAAAAGAAACCCAAAGTGCCAAGCACTTATGGAGAAATCTATCACCAGAAAGCATGTACGAGAACGGATAAAGAGATACATTCCTGGCCCCTCGTCCTGGAAGCCCAAGAGGTTAGAACCACACACAGGAAAGGACAGGGGAGGAGGTGAGGTGGGGTGGTCTACTCACCTCTCCTCTGCCGTCCTGGGCGAGGGCACCTTGGGCAGCAGCTTCCTCCGTTGCTGTGCGCCTTCCAGGAGGTACTCGTCTTTGGGAAAGATGCCCTCCATGAGGTCCATGGTGGTTCTCATCCTCACGCCAGGGTCCAGGATGTCCGCCAGCGACTTATCCCTGCCTGCGATCTCGCGGGCCAGCTCCTCTGACTTGCGG